>JANTPZ010138034.1:0-50666 GCA_025593235.1 Vachellia pachyceras
ATGCAGAAGAAGAGGGGAGGGAGGAGCATGAGCGGTGAGCTCTTCAATGGCGGACTGGTTTCTTCATACCCTCCTCCAAACCCAATGTTTGCAGGGTCCAGTACCAGTAATGCCACCGGCCTGAAGAAGAAAGACAGCGGCGGCACCAGCGGAGGAGGAGGTGGTGCACCGAACAAAGAGTTACACATGTTTGTTTGGAGCTCCAGTGCATCTCCAGTCTCTGAAGGAAACCTGAGACATGCCGTTAACAGAGCAGCTGCGTCCACTGAATTTGCAACGGTCGATCCTTCCAAGGCTGTTCCCCATGAAACTGCTGCCTCAAAAGGTAACATTATACGAATTAAGTCGTGTGGTCTGAGATCAGGTTGTCTTTAGCTAAATACTAGTATCCTCCTACAATTCCAATTCTAGTCATTTTTGAGTGCTAAATGTGACTATATCTTTTAACAGTGATTTGAATATGATTTAAGTGGTTAGCCCCTTTAGCAAGACTGAACTCTGCTGGTAGCAGATTAGGATTAATCAAATAGTAGCATCAAAAAATCTGTTACAAAAGCAAAGTACAAAGGATAGCCCAATTCTAAATGTTTAGCATGTTGGTGGAGAAATACACACGTAGCACAAATGCAGGTGTTCGTTAATTTTATGTTTTGGTGGGTGCAGCTATGCAGGAGCTGATAGAGAGTGGAAGGAAAGAAAACGGAGGAGGGAGGGAGGGAGAGATAGAGGAAGGAGTAAGGAAGTCGCCATACAGTGGACAGACGAAGAAGGTGGAGATGGAAGAGGAGGAGGAAGGGAACAAGAAGCAACAGATGCCGCCGGCGAGCGTGATGACGAGGCTCATCCTCATCATGGTTTGGAGGAAGCTCATCAGAAATCCCAATACCTACTCCAGTCTCTTCGGCGTCGCTTGGTCCCTCATCTCCTTCAGGCATGCATTCAAGACTCAAAAATATATTACACTTGGATCATATCTCTGCATATAACTTCTCTCTCTATATATATATGTATAGATATGTTATATCTTGGCAATTTATGGTTGTGCAGATTCAACATCCAAATGCCAACCATCATAAAAGGTTCCATTTCAATTCTTTCAGATGCTGGTCTAGGAATGGCTATGTTCAGTCTAGGTATATATTTTTTAATTCAACTTCTGATCTTTTGCTTTCAGCTGTTTCCTTAATTAAGCCAACAAGGTCCTTAATTGTGTGAGTTAAACTACAGGTCTGTTCATGGCATTACAACCAAAGATCATAGCGTGTGGCAAGTCTGTGGCTGCATTCTCTATGCTTGTTAGGTTCTTGACTGGCCCCGCCGTCATCGCTGCCACCTCCATAGCCATCGGTGTTCGTGGTGTTCTTCTCCATGTCGCTATCGTTCAGGTAATTGAATCATTCAATAACACGTCCGACCACCTTTTAAACTTCACTTGTTCATTGCTTTGTTGCTAAGAATAAATAATTAACGTTTCTTTTACTATTAATTGAATGCTCTTCCTACTCCTCTCAGGCTGCTCTTCCCCAGGGTATCGTCCCCTTTGTGTTTGCCAAAGAATACAATCTGCATCCCGATATCCTCAGCACTGCGTAAGTGTATATATTACTTTCAAATATTTCATATCAAAGTGGATTCCAAGGGAGAATGGTTTGTTAATTATATTTTGTATGATGTTGCAGGGTTATATTTGGAATGCTGATTGCATTGCCCATCACAATACTCTATTATGTGCTCCTTGGACTGTAATATAATACATTTCTGCCGGGCAACTGGAATGGAAAACAAACAAACAAAAAGTTGCACAAGAGAATAGTACGTGTGTGTAAATCCAAGTCTGGAAGAATTAGTTTTCGAGATTTTGGATTTTGTAGTTGTGAAAGGAAGAAAAAATTAATTAAAATATTATTAGGCCTCTCTTCTCATCAATCCTAATTTATTTATTTATATATTTTTTATAGTTTAGGTAGCTAGGTCCACCGTATGAAGCACGATTCATTCAATCAAGAGTCTTCAAATTTTTAGTTCTCTGTAACACAAATATCAATGTAGTAAATTGCTGCCTCCACCGTCTTTTTTTTTTTACCCGTTCTTAAATATAACTGAGGAGATTGTGTATCATGGAAGTCGAGTTGACTTTTCTTCTGAATAGGATATCAAGATGTATGTGTGTGTCGGTATTAATGATTGCTTTACGCACACATTCATATAAAGTATAAACTAGTTTGAAAAGTAAGATTATTCATAGTATTTTGCGAATATTAATGTTTAAATAGAGACTATTTAGATTTTAAAAGATGATCTCTAAATTAAGTTTCAAGAACATTTATATTTGTTAGTTAAATGTGATTTAATTTTTACAACGCCCTTCCACTTTAATTATAGTGTTGGGACGTTCCAGAATTTAAATTCTTAAAGATTATTGGTTGTAAAATTCTTACAATGCAGCGGGGAAAACTAAAGATTAAATAATTTATCCTTTGCAGAGGAGGAAGTTCATGATCGAAGCTGTCATCAACGCTATCCCAACCCAACCAATGACATGTTTCAAGTTTCCCATCAAAAAGAGCAAAGAACTCAATAGTATGGTATCAAATTTTTGGTGGGAAGGCCAAGGTAGTGGTAGCAAAACACACCGGATAGGGTGAGATGAACTTACCAAACCAAAGGGTGATGGAGGCATGGGTTTCCGAGACTTAAAATTTAACAATGCCCGACTAGCCAAAACAGCCTGGAGACTCCTCCACAATGAGGAGGACCTTTGGGTCCAAGTCCTCTCCTAAAAAAGGCATACAGCATCCTGGTGCTGGTCAAGCATGATTGAAGGAAGAAACTTCCTCAAAGAGGAGTTATGTTGGCAGATTGGAGATGGTAGGAGAGCTCACATATGGAAAGATAAATTGTACCCAACCTCCCCCAACGTCGTCTGCAGGTTGATAGGGAAGAGTTCAGGAGATCAAACCAAACAGTCTCCGACCTAATCATGGAGAAACAACGGTCCTAGATTCTGTCAAGTCTCCAGGGCACTATGGATGAAGCCACTTTGACTGCAATAAGGGAAATTGATGATCTTCCTAACGTCTCTAGGGAAGATAAATTAATTTGGATCCCAGCAAGAAACGGGCGTGTCAGGTTAAACTAGGCTACTTTTCCGCAAAATCTAGCTTGACTCCCAACCCAACTAAGGCTGGCCCATCTAATCAAATCACCCAAGTGAATGGAGTAAGGCCTGGAAGGTTCAAACTATCCCTAGAATTGTAAATTTCATATGGCTAAATGACGCTATTGCAACAAATGAGGCATTAATAAGGAGAAGAAGGAGCTACACGGATCAGTGTCCTATCTGCGAGAAGGGTTGTGGAAACACGAGCATCTTTTTTCTAATGCCCATGGGTGCAATGTGTTTGGTTTGGCTGTTTTTTATCTTACAGGACTGAGATAGACAAAAATCCACAGTTTCAAATCGTGGTGGAGCTCAATCATTGACCCTAAAAGCGCCCTATCTGACTCTGATGTCTCGTAAATTTGTTAGTTGGTATGGCTTATTTGGAAAATTAGGAATTAACGCGTGTTTGCTGGTGTCATACCAGACCCTGTTTCTGTAATTCAACAATCAGCCCGTTCTGCTGCGTTATATAGAGGGTCCTGTGTGTCTTTTCCCCAAGCTGAAGAAAATGCAGGACACAGGAAGATTTCTCCTTCATGGCAAGCCCCCCTGAAAAAACTCTCAAGATCATAAAAAAAACTAAACAGGGAGCTATAGGCATCATATGTCGAGATCATTCCGGAGAATTTAAATGGGGTTTCGTTGATAAGGTCAAGTCTATCTTCGCGTTCATGACAGAATCACTTGCAGTGAAAAGGGCGCCATTGATCCTCCAAGACTTGGGTAATCAAATACCATTAATTAAACGGATTGCCAAATTCTTCTAAACTGTCTCCTTAAAGGCCAACCTAATCTGGGTGAGTGGGAGGCTAATGGGATTGTAGAAGATATCTTGTTTTTGTTGCCGTCAGAAGCTAGCTAGTTGATCATTTTACTCCCCGAAAGGTGAATGATGGAGCAGACCTTCCTGGCTGCAAGTACTCGCAAGGGGGTGTGCCCAGTTGGATGGGTGGAAACATCCTTTCCTCCTTTAATCCCCATCCTAGCTGAAGATGCAGAGAGCAAGATGTGCTAATGGTACCCAGTCCTCGCACACTATGGATGCTAGAGCTGGCTGATGATACTAGCTGTAGCCTCGTAGTGTTACATCTTTTTTTTTTTTTGTGGTTCTTCCCTTTTGCCTTGGGTATCTTTGTTGTTTCCTTTTTGCCATCTTTCTTCTTTATACGTTTCTTTATATTCTCTGTTTGCTGGATTTTTTTCCTGTGGGTTGTTTGTTTCTGGTCTCGTAGTAATGAAGTACCATTCAGAAGTGCTCCAAGAAAAATAGGAAGAAAAAAGGTGGTTCCAATTATGCATTTTTCATTTCTTTGACCAAAAAGGAGAAATATATACGTGTTCGGGACTCATTATCCCATTCTCTTTTCAAATTTTACGTTAAAAATTCTTACACGAATGTTCCATCAATTTCATTTTTCGTAGTTCAAATAAGTATAAATTTGAGAAAATAAAGATTGTATTAATCCATAAAAACGCTGAGAACTTCAATTGCACTCTATGAATATACGCGCATTGTGACTGGGAATACAACAACAATGGCAATAAACTTTATTACAGTAGGTGAAGTTTGGTTCATGGGTTGGACGATATTACGGAAATTGACCGTAAGTGATAAAATTTAAACAATAAATTTTTTGATAACTTCTGAGTCTGCCATAGAACTTAAGCTTTTCCTTCATACCTCTTTTGTTTATGACATTTGAAATCGAGATTTGCTTAAAAGATGTTATGGAGTCTCCTAGTAGTTAACCATACTGTTATCAGTAAAATATGGGAACTACTCATATTATATATTCAGTAATTGGTATCGATTACATGCTTTGATTATGTCAAACATGGAAGTATCAATCTTCTATATAAAATATTGATGGAGAATTAGAATCAATCATATGAAACAGTGTTTTTGGCTCCGGCAAAAAAAAAAGTGCTGTTGGAGCCCAAATGATTTGCTAAAAAAATGGGATTATTTACTTTCAAGTTTAATTTTGGAAGCAATTATGTTTAATGTACTGTTGAACATAAATGTGAGAACTTTTTCCAATGAGAATTCAAATCTTGAGGCAATCTTGTTCGAGCCACTGTCAGACAGTAAATGTGATCACTTCTTTTAGTAAATATTCAAACTTTGGTTCATTATATTGTGAGGAATTAATCCCTTTTGCTATACTCAATTCAATTAACTTTTTTTGTTATACCCAGCCAATTACTTTGAGTTTAATCATGCCAGTCATCTTGCCTTGCGCTCAATGGGCCACACCATGGTTTTAGAATTGGGTCAGTTTTTAGAATGCATAATGGGCCATAAGAATTTCCACAAAACCCAACTTGATACATTAATGGGCCTCACATAGCTGAAGGGGGAATCTACAGTAGTATTTAAATATGATTACTTTTAAATATGCTTAGAAGTGAGGAAAGCCTTTTTATTACCAACTTGATACTTTAAATATGATTGTTTTAGGTGAAGGATAGATGTGTTTAACAATATATATAAATTAAGAGTACCATGAGAGTTGGCATTAAAAGGTAAATACATAATTCGTACTCTTGTAAGATTTTTTATGATAAAATGGGACACGGGACATATATTATCTATAATTCCGATTATTAATATAAGAGTTAGATAATTAATTTATGAAAATTAAAGAAATTAATTAAATTAGTTATTGTAACAAATATGTATTAACATTTTTCTAATACCCACTTTAATCTTGTGCATTAGAACTAGTATTGATAGAAACTCCCTTCATATTTATGGTCCACAAGAATACTTTGATACAAATGTTATAAATTTAAGAGAAAAATATATTAAAATATTATAATTATGATTAGGTTTAAAATAAACTATTTACTTAACTGATATATTCAGGAGCAGATAGTATTATAGACATTGTAAATAAAAATTGAGAATGTGCCCGACCCGTTTGAAAAACAACTGGGAGAATGCAATTTATGGATCCAAAAAATGAGTTGCCAAGCACGTTATTTTCTCAAAACACATGCGCGCTAATCCCGTCATTTGTTCATATTCGAACAAAATGAACATTGAATGAACCATAATATAATTTATCAACTGGACGTATATGTTCAAGATTCAACCATACCAAGCCAATTAAGACAAACTCTGACTGGCATTTAAAATAAACAGCAATAAAAGGGTGATTATCACTATGGCCTAACTTTGTCCACAGACCTATCGTACGTAGTTGCTCTCTGATTAATAGTAATGTGCGTACAAATACGTACAAAACCTATATCATACATATTTGTAACTGGACTTACCAAAACAAGAACGAAACAGTGTAATTGTAGGCACGTGATGAAATAATTCACATTCAACCAAAACCTGGGATCATTATGTCGGTCGGAGAAGACAATGTTGATGAGGCTGCGTCTCACGATGAAGAGTACTTGCGGGGCGAGAAGAGCCGTTTGGGAGAGAACATACTGACATGCCTTGGAGTTGCAAGGCCAGCAATGGCGCGATACTTTTCACGCATGATGAAACGCTCAGGCTCCTTCCCACGCGTTCCGAACGTCCCGTACTTCACCAACTTCCCCACCCACGACGACTTCTTCTTCTTCGGCGGGCCCTGGTGCGCTGAGTTCATCTTCTCACACAAGTACTCCTTCACCTCGTATACCCCCTGCTCCACCACCTCCGGCGGCGGCGATACCAGCGGGTTCCCTTCCACGCTCAGCTTCATCAGCTTCTTCAGGCAGCCAAAGGAGTACGGCAGCGACTTAATCCTGTTATAGCTCACGTCCAGCTCCACCAAGTTCAAGAGCAGTCCTATGGAGTAAGGTAGGGTTTCCAAGTACTGAAAGTTCTGACTCACGTTGAGGGTCTCGAGATTGACCAGATTCTCGAGGTCCTCCGGCAGAGCTCTGAGGCAGTTCAGACGGGCGTCGAGAACCTGGAGGGCAGTGAGGTGGGAGGTGGAGCGAGGGAGGACGACGAGCTTGTTGGAGTTGACGGAGAGCTTCTTGAGGTTGATGAGCTCGAATCCTATGGTGTCTGGGAGTACACTCAACTTGTTGAAGTTGGCGTTCAGTTCTTCCAAGGCTCTGGTACACAGGAGTACAGTGGGTCAGAGGTTAATTAGTGTCAATCAATGTAACAAGTAATATTATATAGTTACTTTATAGTAACAGTCTAACAGGTTGATGTATAATCTGACGTCCGACAGGTGAATGTATAATTCGAGAAAGAAAGAAAAATAAGCGTCTCTGACTATTGTTCACACAAGTGTCTTATTGTGCTGCTGTGTATGTGAATGCGTTGAAGTTCCTTATACGATTAATCAACCACACCCTCAATATCATAGTCAAACATATTTCGTATTCCAGAATTATCAGCACAAATCCTTCCGTAATTCATCACATGGGCTTATTGACCTTTCTTCTCTTCTTTTATTTAATTAATGAATCAATCATTTTTTGTATGAAGGGAAAACCGCCATTAGGAAAAAAGTAGTCTTACAAGTATGGATTTTATTATTATTCTTTACAACAGAATTTATCATTAATTAGACATTGTAGAATTGTTGGTGATTATCTTTATTCCATATTGATGTGAAAAATAAGTATTGATGGCAACCGGTAAGAAAACGTAGCAAATTTGCACCCAAAATTCGTTTCCCAGCCGTGACCTCTGTTTCTGAAAGCTCCACCTCAAAGTACGTAGAGCCGTGGAAATATCTTAGATGTTTTCTCTTGTTTTATTCAACAAGAGGATGCGCAAAATCACTCATCGTTGAAAACAACAGGTTTTGAAGGAGGGTGTGTGTGTGTCTGTAATATTTCTCTAGTTCTCTCTCTCAATAATAATCTACTGGCCGGTAGCTAATTAAATAATCAATTAATTAAACCTGCGAATCTGGTGGTGATGATGAAGGATAGATCTTAGTGTTTGGCATGCGTTTTGATGTGCGCGGTGTCAGCCGAAAGATGATAGAGCATAGTGAACAGCCCCATTAACTAAGATATATATATATATATATAACCACGAGCGTAATAAATTAAATATTGTACAATTTATTGCTACCGTTTAGCCCACTTTATCAATGGATTTTCTTGGATATATCTTTGCAGCAGTGAGGGAAAAAAGAAAAGAAAATAAATCACCGCTAATCATCACATCAATATATAGAACCAATATATGTGATAAATTCACACTCTAGATGAACTCGGTGCAATAAAAACATGCTTGGCAAAACCTACGTCAACATGTCCAAGTTCAATGTTCTTGTGTGTAAACGAAATAAAAAAAAAAAAAGAATCTGCTAGAACTAACGGACATATATAACAGCCAAGGGTTGTCGGGATTGTGTATAGATATAATGCTTGTGATGATATAAGAAACACGACTATTGTTATTATAGAACTCCAAGTATTTACGCTGTGTATAATGAAAGATGAATATATATATACAACATATATATGATTAATTAATTACCTGCAATTCTCGATAGTTTTAGGGAGGAACTCAACGAGGTTGGCGGAGAGATTCAATAGCTTGAGCTTGGAGAGGCAGCCAATGGAATTGGGGAGAGTCCTAAGTTGATTGGAATGTACATCTAACTCCACTACATTCAGCAATCTCGCTATTAGAGATTCTGGAATTTCCTGTCAGGCACCAATCAATCAAACAAATTCAACTTAATTACATTGGTCCTGATAAATAATATATAATTAAGACCCAGGTATGTGTGCGCGCGTCTCATGTGCTTTTAATCTTCCTCCTTTCAGTTTTCTTCATCGTAATGATCCGACTGTGAACGCTGCTCATACGATATCAACGAACATACAAGTGTAATTAATCGCCGAGGTTGTTACTGTTGCAAAACTTTTCCAAATCTTTTATGATATAATGCAATATAATATGATTTCGTCAGGAGGCTGGTCTTCTCTCTCCCTTAAAAAAAGTCAATAAAACTGTACGGCCTTCTGATTTTGCCAACGCTTTATCAATCTTAAATTTGGCATCAGATGAGTTGACAAAGTTAGACCAAAACCCACTGATCTTTTTCTTTAAAACTTGCTCCTAGGCCTTTCTGAGACTTTCAATTAATACTCAAGTAAGTGTGTGTGTGTGTGTGTGTGTGTGTGTGTGTGAAATACGTTTGGATGTTGCTGCAGATATACAGAAACAAGTGATCGATCGAAACCATGGATGGATTCAAGAACAAGTGTTGAGAAAAGCAATGGATTGATGAACGGTAAAGAACATATATATATATACACATACCTGAAGGTTGTTATTAGAGAGGTTCAACTTGCAGATGAGGGCTAAATTAATAGAAGGGCTGGGAATGGATTCAAGGGACATGCCACTGAGGTCGACCAGTTGCAGCTTTTCGCCCTCCTCCTCCTCCTCCTCCTCACGATGATGATGATGATGGAGATGATGAGCCTTTATCTTCCTCGGCTGCTGATGATGAGGAGAAGGAGGAGCGTGATGAATGGTACGCTGGTTTTCGTGCAGCATCTTGAGAATCAGTTAACCATACAGGTTATGGAGATGAAGAGGAAGGAGAAGGGGTTGGGTTAAATATAGAAGTAAAGGGACAGAAATGAGAACGCGTCGTACGGATGAGATGAGACAAGTGGTGACGTTGGACAAAATAAGTACAAGAAACCGTATATATGCTCATACTCACGCTTCCCTCCACTTCTCCCCCACTTGATCTGGTCAAACACCCTCTTTTTCTCCCATACCTGATCCATAAGAGATTAAAAGTGAATTAATTGATACATTATTCATTTCTTTAGACTTATAAATAGAGAATGAAAAACTGAACCGACTGGAAATTGACTAACCAGTCTTAAAAGAAATTTTTTTATGATCATAAGCTCATTTTTAAATTAATTTTACCTTACGTATTGGCCCGTTTAACTGAGTTTATGGGAGTACAAACGTACGTTTAATAATATTTTTCTATCAAATGAAATAATTTTCTCCACATATTTACCTTAACTTACATAAAATTACTTCTTTACCGCGTTTTCAAACATGCCATTTTTATGATTAGAAGCTCATTTTTTTATTAGCTTGATTTCATAAAATAGTATGAACGGCTAAATTATAAGTAAAATAAAAGTTGAGGTTTGAAAGATGAATTTTTTCTAAAAGAACAGAGTTAGGAGAGGGGTGAAATTGCATCAAATTAAAAGACATATTGGATAAAATTGCACAAAAAATATTAAGGTTCTGAATGCATGTGAAATAACAGTGTTATATTTACTAATTTACCCTTATTAAAAATAAAACGAAAAAGAAAAGAATTCTGAATGCATGAGAAATAACATTGTTATATTTACTAATTTACCCTTATTAAAAATAAAACGAAAAAGAAAAGAAAATACAACATTGACGATCCTTAGTTTTATTACTATGACGATTGTTTGGTTATTGTCCAGTAACAGTTCCGTGTGTTTCCACTTATTTGTATCTTTTGTTTCTGTCTTGTCTATTCGCTTCAGATTCTAAGCAATCTTGCTAAGCGGTTGTTTCGTATTCTTGCTACATATATAGCTGTATACAAACAATATATATATATACACACATATATATAATCAATTAGTATTTATAACAAAATCATAATTCATAACCAGCATAATTCATTTTTCAGAGTTGTTGTCAAACACGGAAAACGGCGTTGAATTTTTTTAAAAAACGACTATTAAAAATTAAAATAAACCCTGCACACTTCCTTTGATTCCTTTTGAAGCAAATTTCAATTAAATCCAACTGAATTATTAAAATTCAAATTCAGGCGTAATTCAATATAGTCTAATGTTCGATGTTGATTTATGAAACAATGGAAGTGGACAAAGTATTTGGAAGTTGCCAAATGCCAATGCACAAAATGTTTAATTTTTCACGTCTTGGAGAAAAATAATAATCTAAAATTAAAAAAAATTAATATCACTCGCTAAGCGGATTTAATTTGCTCAAATAGTACTTCTTGTTGTTGTTGATGTACACAAACATTTTTATCCAATTTTTCTATTCTTGATTACTTATATATCATGTTGATGTAAGAAAATGGAATAATATTATTCAGAAGTAAAGATTGATTTTGAATCAAGTCATCTGGCGGAAGCATTAATTTAATGATTGACAGATTATTATTTATGTTGGCTTTGATCATAGTTATTAGACAACCCTCCACCCAAAAATTAATTATCTTTCATATTTTTAGCTTCAAAATTTCATACTCTTTTTTAAATAAAATAAATATATAGTTTTTAACAATTTCACACTCTTAAGATTTTCAACATCACATAGACATACACAAAAATAATTTAATTGAAATTTTAATAGCGAAAATATAAAAAAGTCACCTTTTTATTTATTGGCATGAAACGTAATGCCATGAAATCAACTAATTAATGGGACTGATTTTCAACCCTCTTGTATTGTATGATAAACATGTCAAAGTCAATACTTTTTTTTATTTACTGACATTAAACGTAATATCATGAAATCAACTGATTAATCGGACTGATTCGTTACCCTCTTGCATTATATGATAAAATGTCAAAGTCAATAAGTTAAAAATATTTGGGAGATTTATTGTAAGATTCCATAAAATGATGTTATTTATGAAAAGGTTCTAAGAGGTTGTCAATGATAAGTCAAAGAGCACCATTGACAAGTAGAGCAGCTGCCATTGACAATCCCTAAAATCTTTTCATAAATAACTTAGAATTTTACAATAAATTTTTCAAAAAATTTGTGCTTAATCACAGGTAGCTTCAAAATAGCTTTCGAGTCCCAACCGGTATAGGCTTCAATAGTTAGTACGTAATATTGTACGAACGGTCTATCGTGTGATGCAAGTATTGTTTCATCGTTTGGTTGTTGCATTAATATATATATATATATGTGTGTGTAGCAGCATATTAATTAAGTTATTACCCAAGTTGTGTTATTTTTAATATATAAATAGTAAGGCCAACTGGCGGTGGCAAAATATCCAATATACAATTAATTAATTATATTGTACGGATGGTATATGAGAATGATTTCATCGGGGGTTTAATTAATTAGTTACCTAAATAACTAGCGCATATATGATATAAAATAAATTATTTAAATATTATAACAAGTCGTGGTAATATTATTTATGACTCAAGAATTGTATAATCCATCTAAAACTTTATAGAACACATGAAAAAACATGCATATATATATAAAGATAATTGAGATGACACATAATAGATATGTTTGGATAAACGTTTAAAGCTACATTTTTAACATGATTTATAATTTACGTCAATGCTTATTTGAAAACCCATTGGAAAAATGATTTTATGGATTCTGAAGCAAGTATATAGAGAAGTTTTATTTCGACTTACGTGTAATGTAATTATAAAGTGATTCTCAAACATGCACGAACTGTCTTGATTTACATAAACATAACATAGTTGCAGCTATTACAATATGTCAAAATCTACGTGTGTGCGTATGTATATGTCATATTCTTTTCATCGGAAATAATATATATCTACATATGTGTGTCTTTAAATAATAAATACACGCATATGAATTTTAACAAACCACGCCAATCATAAGTTGTGATAAAACGAGACTTATTAATGATAAACTAGTTCGGTCAAATGTATAAGCTCATACTAATTGTTTGAAATTTGTGGATCAAACTAACTTAACACACATGCAAATATTTCTAAGTTATCTATTCTCATAGATGATGTGTTTGTTTGAGAACTCATTTTTTTAACGATGCACTCAAGTCAAGACAAATCAGCTAAAAATTTATAAAAATCATCTTAAAATCCATAAAAACCATATCGAAATCTGTAAAACCATCTTGAAACCCATAAAATCAACTCGAAAATCGTAACTCCTTTTTTCTAACGGATTTTTCAAACACACAATGGGCTTGTTTGAGAATACGATAGAGAAGTACTTTTACATAAGTTGAAGTAAATATGTAGATGAAATTATCTCGTTTTATAAAAAACATATGTATCACTTTTAAAAATATTCTTAGCAAGTCCAATAATGTGAATGAGAAAAAATTGGGTATTATGGGGGAGGCACATGGGAAAAGGAAATAAGGGCCGCCGTGGAATCTACAGATTTCTTAAAGATGAGGCACATCATCATGACTCATCGCATATAAAACAAGTCCGGCGGACACCATAGATAATGGTTACGTCATATTAAAGTTGACTTGAAAAAAGATAATATGCTATGTGGCGCAATCCATGACTTATGAAGGATGATAAATGATGTTCGGAAACTTTGACAAAATCAAAGAGAACAATCAACAATAACGTAACTGCACGGTGTAATTTTAACGACGAATTTTTCCTTGCATCAACAGTATGACATAACAAAATTTTAAATAATGTAAAAGTAGATGCAATTCTTTAAAATAATGTAAATTAATCAATTTTGTTAAACTGAGTTAACCCTTTGTTATAAAGTTCAATGGAAAATTTTATCTTAAAAAAGATATGAACATTTAAATCAATTTAACATAATTGCTACAAATCACTTTGTTTTTTAAAATATTATACTTATTTTTAAGTTCTTAATGGTGTGAAAGATTATGCGAAGGCTTCAAATTTGAAAAGTTGTCATGAACCGAACATAGAGGACTGAAACATGAATTCGGATCTGTGAATGTTAAATTGTGGATGTACGAATGGGTTGGCTAGACAAAGTGTGTAGGTTGGAGGTGATTTTCCGTAAATTGAGCTAAAATTTCTTACACGTACTTACTTCAAATTCGTACCATCGTTGTACGCACAAAGCTTAGATAGCGTAGGTGCCGCGGGGTT
This sequence comes from Vachellia pachyceras, assembly GCA_025593235.1. Taxonomy (NCBI): domain Eukaryota; kingdom Viridiplantae; phylum Streptophyta; class Magnoliopsida; order Fabales; family Fabaceae; genus Vachellia; species Vachellia pachyceras. The sequence goes on from JANTPZ010138034.1 coordinate 13,982, forward strand.
GGGCTAGACAAAAGCCTACGGTGCCGCGTGTTACGTCGCGCGCAATAGCTGAGCACTGACCGCACTTCTTTCGAACTCCCACCTTACAGTCCTACTTCGATGTCCGTGACGATGCTACTCAATTCCTTTGTTCCTAGCCAAATTTCGATTCTTAATGTTCCAAATGAAAATCGGTGTTCCCATCGAATCATCCCCTTTTGCTCTCTTCGAAATCCGACTCTTGTTTCTTCGTCCGAGGTGGTGCTTAATGCTCAAAGACTCGTGCAGCAGTTCGACCCCAAGGTTCCCCTGGAAAAAGCTCTAACTCCTCCTTCCTCATGGTACACCGATCCATCTTTCTTCGAACTCGAGCTCGATCGTGTCTTCTATAGGGGCTGGCAAGCAGTAGGTAATTGGTTACTTCTTTCGCATCAATATCGTTTTGGTGGCTGTTATGTTGGTGGTAGTGATCGTCTCCTCTAAAAATCCACCAAGACAAATTGGAAATATGAAATTCTAGAGTTATAATCTCCTAGAATTATTAATTTGCAAGAATTTTGCTTCAGGGAGACTGCTGGTTCGTCATATTTAAGCCTTAGCCTACTCTGCTCTAGCTCCTCTTCCTTTGATCTTGCCCAATGTGAATGATTTGAACGGTAGCTAATAGTTTGGTATTCTGGGAAAATTGAAGGCGTGTGCACGAAATATGATTGAGCAGATATCGTCGTTTTGATTCTGTTTTAAGGCAATTTCTATTGGTCACGACAGTCCTTTTAAGCCCAAGAAACTGGCTTCAATTAAATCCCATGAAAGATGGCATCAAAAGCGCACTTTTAAGTGTGCTTTAAACTTCATTTGCTAAACTTTGATTTGTTTTTTCGTTTTTTTTATTTTCCGTTGGAAGCATGAAAGCCTACCGTGATATGGATTGTGTCTTCATGAGTTTTTTTTTTGGAATGTTTTTTCAACCACGAATTGTCTCGTACTGTTTCTTTTTTAATCAGGGTTCACAGAGCAGATAAAGGATCCACACGACTTTTTCACTGGCAGGTTTTAAATTTAAAGCCTCCCTTCCATCCTTTTTACCTTTGATATAGGTGGGGCAATTCTGATTCTTTTTTTTTTTTTGTATTTGCATAGATTTTTAGTGAAATAGTGCTATTGTTAGCTCCATTTGGTTCTTGGAGGGGGAAAAGGATCTTTGGGAGCAACTTTCTCTTCCTGAGTTTCTGAGAACCAATTGGAGGACTGATTTTGCAGAATTGGACGTGTTGAATTCATTGTATGTCGAGATGAGCACGGGAAGGTTCATGCCTTTCACAATGTCTGCCGTCATCATGCCTCTCTTCTTGCATCTGGTAGTGGACAGAAATCATGCTTTGTCTGCCCTTACCATGTGAGTTTACCTACTCTGGTTCATTTGTATGAATATATATATATATATATTATTTTCCTGTACTCCTAAGTTCAGAAGTAAAAATCTTTTAAGCTTATTCCTATCAGTGGTAGTTTTTATTAGTGGTTGCTTCTTCCTCATGACAAGTCCCTAATTTTTGCATTATTATCTGCAATCTAAAATAGGAAAACAATATGATTTCTGCAGGGGTGGACATATGGATTGCATGGAGCTCTTCTCAAAGCAACAAGAATAGCAGGAGTGCAGGATTTCAATGAAAATGTATGAAGTTCTGTTCAATGATTGGTTTCTTGTAAAACAAATTTTGAAAGAGGGAGAGTTTGGCTGATTTTTGTAACAATGGAGGATAGGACTTTGGACTTATACCAATTGAAGTAGCTATTTGGGGCCCATTTGTACTTCTCAATCTGAACAAGAAGGTCGTTCCTCAAACGAAAGTTGATAGCCATTGCGTTGGAAGGGAATGGCTTGGTAGCAGTGCAGATATATTGAGTGCTAATGGAATTGATTCTTCACTCAGTTATCTCTGTAGACGCGTATATACCATTGAATGTAATTGGAAGGTATGGACCTCTTGTCTTGACTTGAAATTTGGGTCTTCATTGGGAGCTTTGTGATGTGATAAAGAATTATTTCAGAGACTATCACCATCGCTTTTCTAGTAAGCTTCTTTATACCATGGGCAGATTTACTCTACAAGTGAAAAACCATGGATTTTGTTCTTTAGAAGGTTAAGGTTAATCTTACTTTAATAGGTGTGATAGGGTACAATTTGATGCCAGGACACCGGTAATTTTGGGTATTTTATTTGCAGGTATTTTGTGACAACTACTTAGATGGTGGCTATCATGTACCATATGCGCATAAAGGCCTTGCTTCTGGTCTAAAGCTTGATGCATATTCCATCAATGTATTATTCTTTACTCTCATTTGGAAAGCTCTTCATTTTTGCATATCAGTATAGCATGTGAATGTCAGGCATGTTTGGTAAGGGTTACAATAGGAAAAGTTGAAAGGTAGTGATGTAGATTAATGATGTTTCTAGACACGATGGATTATCTTCTGGCCAAAAAGGGAAAAAAATAAAGACACAATTATTGTCTGATATATTTATTTTCCTCATTACCTTCCTCCAGTTTTTTTCTCCTACCTAGTTCAATTATAGTGCCCCAACTATAAAAATCAAAATTATACAATTCTTGACTTGTGTTATTTCTGGGAGCCTTCCCCTCCTAGGAAAAAAAATCCCGGAAGGAAGGTTCTTGCTCCCCCCCCCCCCAAAAAAACAAAAAAAAACATTTGATACACTAATTAATGTGAAAAAAGGAATATTCATAGAATAAAATGCTTCTGATATTTTGCTTTCATTGTTCATTGTAACCAAGAGTTTTTTGGGTCTGTATTTAATTATGTAGATGTTTGAAAGGGTAAGCATTCAAAGTTGTGAAAGCAGTTCAGTGAAAAGGAACGAGAGCTATGACCGACTTGGAAAAAATGCTATATATGCTTTTGTTTATCCTAACTTCATGATAAATAGGTACTCACTTGCTCGTTTTGAGTAATTAACATGTAAAATAGTAGACTTTCTTAACTTTCGATGTTTTCCAAATTGCAGATATGGACCCTGGATGGACACCAATCTTGTGCTTCCGCTAGGACATAACAAATGCCAAATAGTTTTTGATTACTATCTTGAACACTCCCTAAAGGTAACATGTGTTCTTCTTGTACCATTGAGGATATTGATCATTTCGTACTTAGTGCACATGGACGATAGAAATTTCGAGAAACATAGGCATTAGGTGATGGAGCTTTTGTGGCAGGGTTGTTTGTTGTGATGAATCTATGAAACGTTGATAACTTCCATAAAAATAAGATGCAAAGATTGTAGCTCAAATTAAGCAAAGAGCTGAGAGTTTTTGGAATATATGTAAATGACCGTGAGAAAATTCTAGGCCTTCTACAATGAGGTTGTGAACCTAAGCTAAGATACGCGTTAATATATTTTCTCTTGGAAATTTAAGCAGAATTATAATGAATTTTCTACTTTATTGGTTCCATAGTTGCTCTAAACACGTTAGTCTATGAATTGCAGTGAAATTGAAAATAAATAGACTCTCACTTCCTTTACCTGTCTACCTTATCAGGATGACACAGATTTCATAGGCAAAAGCTTACAGGATAGCGAGAAAGTGCAGGTAATACATATGGTAATTTGGTTGACAAGACATTGCCAAGTTGTGATTGTCTTAAGTCATTGGGCCATGTTTGGTTGTTGTTGTTTATATGCAGATTGAAGATATTGTTCTGTGTGAAAGTGTTCAGAAGGGCCTTGAGTCTCCTGCATATTCAGTTGGCAGATATGCTCCAACCGTTGAGCAGGCCATGCACCATTTTCACTGTCTGCTTCACGAAAACCTTTCACGTTAATACATGTCTGGATTAACTTGCTTTGAAGTAATTGTGTTATACGAGTTAAATATGGATGTACTTATAGGTTTATTCACACAATTAGAGGCAAATATACGGAAGAAATTGTCTCGTTTTACGAAAAACACTGTTGAATGTGTTTATGGCTATAAACCAAGCATTACCAAACAAGTACAATATTATTTGGTAGCTGGAAAAGTAAAGACACAGGAGAGCTAGGGTTTACGGAATTTGCATTATACCGTTCTCCTTTTTAAAAGTGATTTACGGAATTTGATGTATAAAACTTGTAGTGATAAAGAGTGGAAATTAAAGCATGGCGGGGTTAAATTAAAAACGTCGACTGAGGCATTAAAAGAGGGATATACGGGGGAACATGATTGACAGAGGCGGGGCCTCAGAATTGCTGGGATCGCCCTTTTGGCTGTACATGCACTTCCAGCATAGGAAGTGCTATGTTATACGAGTTAAATATGGATGTGCTTCAATATCAAGAAAATCGTCACAGGATGTTAATGTTATTATTATCTGGCTTATAGCAGGAAATGGTCATGGTTTTTGAATGGATTATGCTGAATCATTTGCAGCGAGAGTAGATGTAAAGCTGTCATGGAACTGGGATCATACTGTTTTAGTTACGACGATTCCAACTTCAAGTGTGCTTGTCTTCAGTGTTATGTTTGTTTCTGTCATCAAAAGCACAATTCATCTGGCCAATTTGGATCTTATATATATTTTGGTGGTTAATTGAATTATAAATAGAGACGCATATACAATCAGGATCTTTTGTATCTGGAAAAGGATGAAGGAAAAAAAGAATGAATGAGTATGATAATAATGAAATGCGAACGTCATTTGTGCAGTTACATTTAAGTGTGATGCTTTTAGCAGAATGCATGAATGTATGACAGAAAGGAAAACCAATATAAGGAATACAAGAGCATAAATAAATTGTTAATATTGTACATTTACTTTTGCAGTATACTTCCTCAATTTCAAAATACAATCATCACCCCACCCAAAAAAAAAAAAAGAGACAGAATACAGTGCAAGAAAATAACAAGACTCTGTAAGCTTCCGTCTGTATACACTTGTTAGAAACTTAGCATAAACGATCCTAGAATTGAAGGGAAAAAAACAAGCTAGAATAATTTCGCACCTGTCAAAAGAAAACTGGAAAAGGAAAAAGATTATGCTACCAGTATGCTATTTCCATCATTGAAGTGCTTGTGCCACGCCCTGAGACTTGAACAAAAGTGAGAAGGTAATTAGAGAAGCCCGAAGATCAAGATTTGCACGCATTGAAATTCAGGTTCTTCCTGACTGAGATATTGGAGGCTTGGAGAGAGGCTGATAAATCCGCTTGTAAAAGTTACTTTCTGGCACGGGTATGAATTTCGCCAAAAAGGCAAGAGGCCAGCTGAAGAAGCAGAGAGTAATTCCCATTAGCACTCATATATACACGAGGCAAGCTCTAGACTTCATATTGCACAACAAATGCCATTTAACCTCTCTTAATTACATGCTTATCAGAATTTAGTTAAGAAATTAACCAATGATGACCTGTCCAAGCTTTCACTGCAAAATGTCTGATGGAAACTCACCAAATGAAGTTTACTTAATACAACTAGGACAAAGATACATTTTGAAAAATGGATGTATGCATGGCTGTAAACTAACCTGATAATTCCAATGATAACGCAGATGAGCCACTGCTTCCAATTAAGCCTCACTGTCGAAGTGAACTTCCCTAGGAATTCAATGATGATAATCTAATAAAAAAAAAGGAAGCAAGTTGATCATCGGCTTATTGAGTATTCCAAAAATATAGCAAAGAACAACAGAGGGTGCATCAAACAAGTCTGACCTGAAGCATGACAGTTAACGCTACTATCGCCATGAAGAGGTAGTTTCTTGTGACTCCCCTGAATATGTTCTTTTCCACTGGCTTTCGAGCATTAAATTCATTAAAGACCTGCATTTTCAAGAACGTATTTTCAATATCATTATTTATTTATATGAGAACTAAACAAAAGAAAAATTGCAATTATATGATAGCTCCACATGTAAACAGTAGATGCAAAATGTAGGACGGATCTCAAAATTTCTTTGATATCAAAAGGACTAGATACAGAAAGGAGCAAAGAAGAATCCAACTAAATAGATGTTGACCAGGAAGAATAAAAGTTGGCTAAGCCATACAAGCATGGAGAGACAGGCTAGCCTAAGGAGTGGAACTAGCAGCTCAAAATCCCCTAGTTTATACTACCTGAACAAGCATCGCATCAGCGTCCTGAGGAACATCAAAACTGAAGTTATGCTTCGTCAATTGTTAAAATATCAAACTAGGTAAATCATCCTAACAAAGCTTCAAGCCTAGAAAGCCCAATTAAGTGACATAGACATCAACCTCTCAGAAGTCCACTGAAATGACACCCAATGTAAAATTGAATAATGCATACTGTGATGAATGAAAACATTCACCAGCTGAAACTTAAACGTAAAACAAATTAAAGCTGAGAAAAATTGGAACTACTAAGACAGAAAAACGTTCCAGATTCTATAGCAATGGATAAATTTATTAGTATAAGCTACACATAAATCAGTTGTTCCCTCAACAAATTTTTGTGGAATTAAGGACTTACTTGACAGAGAACAAATGCATTGAATATTAAAGTGTTCTTCACTTTGGTAGCGTCAGCGCGATGCTTCAGATGCAATAAAGTGGTACCTCGGAAAGTCAGTACAAGCAGAACAGACACTTGATACGCTGCCTGAAAAAGTTCCAGCCGGTAATTTGATTATCCATTCAGGGACAAATAAAATAATATAGAATTAATTCCAGGAATGGTGAAGCCATGCCCCACAGTTCAAAATCTTCTCCTTGACAAATCAAATATGTATGAAAACTGGTAAAAAAAATGTGGCAGCATAAAGGATAAAAACAGATTTACCTGTATAAGCAGATTCCTCCACATGAAGCATGTTATAAGAGGTTCACTGAAAGGAATGCTAGAGTTAGTCATACTCTCTCAAATAAGCCATCCAGGCATAAAGACGTTGCACTGATTGTATTGTAAGAGAGCTGCGAATTTAACAGGTTCTTCATTCACAAATACTTTACATGTATTCAATCATTCATAAAGAAATTTAGCCTTTCCCCAAGGAACCCTGGGTGTAGTGGCCCAAGCATGATGCATCCCTGTAGACAATCATAGCTGATAGTAAAGCAAACTGATTCATTGTCATAGAATCATACAAGTTATCATAAGGTAGATGCACGCTTCCATTCCTAGGGGAAAACGTATCATTTAAACAAACGAAAGCGAGTTCAAAACTAAGCGTAAAATTATTACATGAAAATGAGATGATACCCTCCATTACGAATAAGAAAACAATAAAAGCTTTAGAATTAGAATTAGAAGGATAAATAACAAAAACAACGAGTTTTGTTTCCCAGTTATGGTAAACCCTACAAGTCAAAGGAAGTTAAAAGCAGCATTAGGTCGCTCAACTCATATAGTGATATTCATTGCTGTGTAAGCAGCTATTTGAAGTCTTTAATAAAAGTAAAATATTAAAATTTTTTAAGGAATAAAGAGTGTCTTGGGACGAACCTTAGACTCAAAAACTTTGTTCGACGTATTTATGTTGTATTTGATGCTATGATATGTGGACGCGAATTATGCAGATATGAGAATTTCTTACTGCAACTTGGTTTTCCATATTTATTAGACATTATCAATGGCATTTTGAAAATTTTAGATTGTAAATGTCAAGTACTACATCGTTTTCGAGTATTTCGTGCTGCATATTTGCTATTAATAACTACGGATTTTACCCTGCTATGTTTTTATTCCTTATAGGAGATGTAATCCTTGGAATCATACATTATTCATTTTTCAGTTGCAATCCTGGATTCAAATAACCAATGATAAAAAAGATGACCTTCCTAGCACTACCGTATTGATCTGCACCATTCCTACTTGTGTTCGCAAGCAACGGGCACCAAAGGAGTAACATATCAGACACATGGAAACATCCAAAATATCAAGTAATGACCCTAACCATTAAAAAATGGAAGAAGAAAAATCTCACCTTCTACCAACTGGAGTCCGATCCATCAAATGATCTGTAGGTGGTTCAGTTGCCAAGGCTAGTGCTCCAAGTGTATCCATGATAAGATTTACCCAAAGAAGCTGTGGAGAAATCAGATAGAAATAAAGAAAATAAAAATGTCTGCAAAAAAAAAAAAAAAACTAGCGCAAGTGAGAGAGGCAGAGGGAGTGATGGGAAGTGGAAACAGTGGGTACCTGAACTGCATTTAGTGGGACATCACCAGAGGAAACCGCAGAAACAACATTAATAACAAGGGCTGCAACATTGACAGTAAGTTGGAACTGGATAAATTTCTGAATATTAGCATATACGGACCGCCCCATCTGACAACCTGCATTTAAGTTAATTCACAGAAGCCAATTAAATGAACTAATTATGCTGTACAATTTAAATATTGATTAAGAATTCACTTCAAAAAAAGATTCTGCTCATAGCTTGTCAATGAACCTCACACAGATAATTCTAAATAAATAAAATAGTATTTTCTGCATCTTAAGATGCGCTCTTCTTCAAGAGGTGGATGTTAATGAGCACAATTATTTTTAAAAAAGGTAAACCTAACATCTAAATAAGGAAAGAGGGCTAACCTTCACAACTGAAGCAAAATTGTCGTCCAAAATAACGATATCTGAACTCTCTTTAGCAACTTCTGTCCCTTGAATACCCATTGCAAGACCTATATCGGCCTGAAAGGTATAACATTTCAAATGACAGTCATGAAAATATAAACTAGTTTGCGTAATTAGCGGAGGAAAACACTCCCACAATGGTCAGACAATAAAATTCAAGTTACAAATCATAATGTTTAGAATTGGAATCCATATGAGCATTAGTCATTATACAATTACTTTGAACCAATAAAAATATAAAATAGACCAAGCAATTATAAAAATTTGTTGTTAACTCATTATTTTCAAATGCAGCCAACTTCAGGCAATAACAAAAGAAATGCAGGCTTAAAAGAACATAAAGTTCTTTGCAAACCTCATGAAGGGCAGGAGCATCATTAGTTCCGTCTCCAGTTACAGCCACAACATGGCCCTTGTTCCTCAATGCTTTCACAAGCAGAAGCTTGTCATTAGGAGAAGACCGTCCCATAACCTATATGCACACAGAACTGATATTCATCGAAATTTTTCAGGGAGCTACATCACATTAAGAACGCAAACCAAGGGTCGTCAAAGAGGCCAAGTACCAATAAACTTTTGGCAATTTGTTCTCTCTGTTCATCTGACAATGCACGAAATAATTTTCCTTCAATGATGTTTGGCTCTTTTCCTTCAATGATGTTTGTCACTCTTCCTTCAAAGATGATTGGATCCACGGCTTCTGCCAACGATCGAAGTATTCCACACTCTACAGCAATTGATTTAGCAGTTTTTATATTGTCACCAGTCACCATTCGTACCTGGGGTAATAAGTACTTGTCAGATTACTATCACTATATGAACCCAGAACACCGTATACACAAGCATGCTGCATTTCTTAATCCAATGATATTGAAAAGAAGAAGTTAATAGTGGAAGAAAATGATTTTTGTAAGTAGTTCTACTACAACGCCAAAAAAAAAAGATGGTAAATTCTCACCAGTTCCGTGCCATGAAACAGATGTCAGGAAAAAAACCATGATAAAATCTAACTACAGCAATCCATACTAAAACCTGATCATCTACAAACAAATTTTCTTCCTCCCTGTGAACTTGAGAAAATCCAATAATCAACCAGCTTTTTTAGTATTGAGAACATAGAATAATGGGAATACCAACAAACTTCATGTCTCACGATTTCTAAAATGGAAATAATAACATTTGAGCTAATACAGGATTATATTTGTGTAAGCTAAATCCCCAAGCATATCTAAACTTGAAATAGACACAGTAGGATAAAATTTTCACCTTGACTCCTGCTTTTTGGCAAAGTTGCACAGCTTCTTTGACACCAGGTCGACAGGGATCCTGCATTGACAGAAGGGAAATCATAAAAATATACATGGTAGCAAGTGTGATTATCAAATAGAGGAGTTTAAGCAGACTCATAAGAGGTCAATGAACTTGTACGCTCGCGAGTTTGCAAATTTTAATAAAAAGCCATTGAAAAATAGGGATATTTAAAATGCCTTATAAAAGAGGGGAATGCCTAATGAAAAAAGGTAGGTGATGATCTACCAATTATATATAAATCAATGTCCAAGCATCAAGTAAAAAGTATCAAAAGAATTTCATCCGTAACAAAGGTCTTCATTCTGGAGATTTGCCCTACTGGGGAGATCTTAAGACATAATTGTAACAACTGATGGCTGTTGTAGGTCAGCAAGTGAAAATCAATATAAGCTTCTGCATTACGCAGAGAAAGGTCCTGGTCTCTCAAAAACCAGGAAGTGTGACATTTTTCTTCAGTTTCACCTCATTCTGTAATCAGAGCTCAACTCTGGACCTTTTTTTGAATTAATACAGCACTCATATACCATATTTGCAGCACTTTCATACCCATCATGCAACAGAAGGGCTCATATAACATAGACAATCAGGACCTTGTAGCCACTGATGATAAGATGATGACAGTGGGGGGTTTACATCTGGAGAAAATATGCACCTTCAGACCAACAATAGCCAGTAAGATGAGATTATCCTCTGGTAGTGACCAGTGAGCAAGTTCTTCTTCACTAGTTGGAACACTTGTCATTTCATATGATCTATATGCCATGGCAACACAACGTAAACTATCAGCAGCCATATCTTCAATAGCTTTTTGAAAAAATGTCATCTGCAAGCCAAGAAATTCTCTGTCAACCAATGCAGTCATGTACCACTTGAATTTACTTTTGTTTTATGTTTTCAGGTGCCCATATATCAAAATTTTCAAATTTCCATGAACAAAAAGCAATTATATACTGGCAGAATTCACTAAAATGACAAAAAAATGGTAAAAACGGGGTCTTCTAAGATAAGGGTATCATCTGAGCTGACTTTCATTTTGGCACTATCTGACTTCCAAATATAAACAAAATAAAAATGAAAAAGATCAATTCACCATTGATCTTAGAATATAACTATTTTGTCAAACCTTCTCATCATCCATCTTCACTAACTGGCCATTTGCATCAATATACCATGTACAGCAGGCAAGGACTATCTCAGCAGCACCTTTCCAATGGATATGAACTTGAGAGTCAAGCTGTGGAAATGAAAAACCTGAAAGTTAGAAAGCCCTGGAATAAAAAGAAGACACAAAACACTTAGGTGGCTTATTGTGATGACATATCCATTAGTCCAGAGCACAAGCAAAAGCTCTTGCTATTAGATTTCCAAGACTAGTAGAAATTAAAATTTAGACATAAGTTGTGATTGTCATAGTCAATTATAGTGAGATATAGCAATCATTCTAGTCCTAGTGGAACGAGCCTTTGTTGCTGTATAGTAATGGCTATAGTGCATAGCACATTGCTCTGGAGGACCCACATAACAATGTTCCATGCACCATTTTTAGTGGCTCTAACATCCACTACATGTATGACAAGGCTAAGCTAGCAGTCTTTGACATTTAGAGCGGCTGACTGCAATTTTCTTCTCTGTTATACAATCACTTGGATATCCCTCCTGTGACGGGTTAGTTATGTCTTCTCTCTCCTTCCTCTCTAGCCCCCTCATCAGCAGAATACGATCTTTGGCCCTCCTGTTATCCTTTATCTTCGTTCTTGTCTCACAATTCTTAACGCTTTAGGTACGTACATTAGCTACAAGCTCAGCATAGTATGAGACAACAAAAAATAGGAAACCCTAAAGTATCAGACACTAAAATCGTAAAATGAAATATCGCAGTGCATTAGCCTTATTGATATGCCAAACATGACATGCAAGCAAAAATACAGTAAACTTATAGTATCAGACTGTAAAATCGTACCGTCTTTACTGCAACCCCCCCACGTTTTTTCTCTGAATTAAATGGAAAAACATGCATGATTGATGACTCTGATCTGACAGCCTCAAAATTCATCCCCATCTGAGTTACTTAAACAGTCAGAAATTGTTTGATTTTCTTAAAAAAAAAATCTACTTAAAAAGAAGAAAAATTATGTCTGAACAAACCTTAATTCCCCAATGTAGAATTGCCTTTTCGGTTGGTGATCCAGAAACCTCAACATCACCCTATGAAAGATAATATAAAATATCCATGCAATTGCAATCTATTTCAGCATACGCAATCGGCATGCAACATGAATAAAAAGAAGGGAAATTAGTTCTGGCGTACCCCAACCGCATAGACGCTACCATTGGTGTTCTGTGCAACGCCTTCAATGATCAAGGCACAGAGATTCGGAGAGAGCTCTGATTTGTTGTGAGGCGGACTAATCTTCTTCCCACCACTGTAAGCCTCAACCAAAGTCATCTGTCAAGCAAAGAATTCATGAAATCTGAATGAACTCTATACATTCTACTATCCCACAAACCTAGGCCTCCTGACAACTAAAGGAATACTTCCTCAAAATTTTTATCCTTCTAAAGGGCTACTGACAAAAGCTCAAAACTTCTGTCCTTCCGAATTTATATGTGACATGAGCCATCAGATTAACAGTTAAGATGAGATTCTGAACTCGTAATTCTTCTAAAAATTTAAGAGGCTTTTTGCTCTGAATGAGCTGTCTAGAACTAATACAGCTACAAGTAGAAACACTTGCAACAAGCACACTACAAAGAAGTTAATGTAACATACAACAACAACAACAACAAGTTTTATCTCACTAAGTTGATATAACATAGTGTAAGAAAAATTAAATTGAAAGTTCCAAGACTCCGAAAGCTGCATATCCACATAACAATAACAACAAGCCTTATCACTAAATAGATGTTAACGTAGCATGAGAAAAATTAAATTGGAAGTTTCAAGACCCTGAAAGCTTCATATCCACATAACAAACCTGATTCATGGTCAATGTACCAGTCTTATCACTGCAGATGGTTGTGGCAGAGCCCATTGTCTCACAGGACGAAAGCCTCCTCACCTGCAGTTTTATTTGTTATACTCAAGTATATTTAGAGAATAAATGTGACAAAACGAAATTGAAACACAAAAATGAAGAGTCTCACCAAAGCTTTGTCCGCCATCATTTTTCTCATCGAGTAGGCGAGTCTAAACCAATTAAATAAGAAAGGGTATAAGTAGACAAAAATTTAGATTTAAATAAATAACACAGACAAACAATGTTATGGACCGAAAGAGCATATAAAACCTTAAATTAAATAAATAACACAGACAAACAATGTTATGGACCAAAAGAGCATATAAAACCTTAAATACATATAATGTTTCATAAAGGTGAGTATAACATTTTCTTAAATTATACAAATGGCACAGATGCCTTACTTTCTGAACCTCTGAGATTCTAAATCATTACACTGTCGAGGTCACTGACATCTTTTTAGCCAATTTAGATGCACTTAAAGAAGAAAAGATGATAATTACAACCATATTAAGCCACAAGAGCGATGACAATTAACCCATAAGGTGCAAGCACCAAGTTTTAACATCCACCAACATATGGTAACAGAGAATGAGGAGACTCCAGAAAGCAAGGCTTACTTTTATGAACATTAGCATACTTACGTTAAGGTAACTGCTAGGGGAAGCCCTTCAGGCACAGCAACTACAACAATAGTCACCTGAAGGTTCAATGAGCCGCAATCAACAAATAAGTGCTGACTTGAAAGCCCTTGAATGTTTTCAAATAAAGATAGAAGTATAAACACATGCAATGTGCCAATGTCCATGTACACATACCGCAACTGTAACTATTTTAATTGCCCCATTAATTGCATCACCAACTTTTGTTTTGCCTGCGTTAAACTCAACATTTCCTTGTGCATCTCTAGTATGCCCAGAGAAATATCTGCTTAAAATTTCAATATTTCAGAGACATGGAACAAAATCTATTTCATGCAAGGAACAGATGGAAAGCATTAGTGATTAACAAGTTACCTGGCTAACAGCACAATCAAAACGATAACAGCAACACAGAGTCCAACAATACCAATGAAAGTGGCAACACCATTTAAACGTACCTATATTAAGACCTTGTACAGTTAAGCATACTGATGATACACAAACTGTGAAAAAATCCACAAGTAAATAGAGAACCTGCAAGGGTGTTTCTTCACCATTGTCTTCTGAGATACTAGACATCAGAAGCCCCCATTCAGTATTTAAACCAACACCGAGTACCTATCCAATAAAAGAAATTCATATGAACATTCCCCCAAAAACTGCAGTTTTAATTAATAAAAAAGGCAGTATAAACCAATAAAGACAAAAATTTATTGAATTAAATGAATTATTAATCTAAGTTCAGTACATGTGCCTTTCCATCATTTACCCAAAGAGGCTATAACTACAAAATCAAACTAAACACACTATCGCTTTCATGTCACCATCCACCCAAAGAACTGAACTGCGTAAACAGACACTTACGCAGCATCCTTTGGAAGTACAAGCATCCCAAAAAGAGTATAATCTCATAACTTGACCAGTCTTCACCATTCACAAAAAAAAAACAATTTAATAACTATTAAATCCCCAAAAAACTAATAGATGACTTGCAAACATGGGAGTCACAATTGCAAATGAAGCATTTCATCTTTCAGGAAAACTTCCTAGGACATGACTGTCATTAAATTGATCTTTTGGGACCTAAGTGTCGTCACACCACGGCCGGCCCCCGGGGGGAGTGTTGTCAAGTTTATCACCCACAATTAACATTGGCTTATTATATATTTTGTTAACAACCTTGACAATCTTTCACAAAATGTTTTTAAAAACAATCATATGATATCCCCATATTCGAGTATTGTTGGGCTTTAGGAGAATCAAGTCCCTTCAACTCGACCCAATTACCATTGATCACAAAATCTATTTGTAGCTATAATAAAACTGTGCAATTACCAAAGAAAAAAAATCAGGAAGTATAAATTTACCAGCATGGTGCCACTGCCATCTGCAACTTTACATCCAGACATCAGAAAAGGGTTTTTAGTGTCCTTATAGACCTGTTAAATTGAAATTTATCGTCAAAACTGGCTAATGAAGATGGAAAATTGCTTTAATTCTGTGCAAGGTAGAACACTTACGATCTTGCTCTCTCCAGTCATACTTGATTCATCAACAGCGAGAGAGTGACCAGTGATCAAGATACCATCGGCAGGGACCTACAGAAGAGCAGTCGAGAAATAAATTGTTGAATAAAATGAAAACATGAAGTATAATAGAAAAAAGATGATTAAAAAGATACTCATGTACCTGATTACCGATGTTAAGGGGCACAACATCACCAACAACGATGTCATATATAGAGATCTCAACTCTTCTACCACCTCTTATAACCTGCTTATATTTTAAAAGAATATTAAGAAGGAACATTGTATCAATAATTAAGAAGTTAAAATGAAGCAAAAAGACTGACCTCTAAATTTATGTTTCTCTTCTCCTCATTTAGATGTTGAAACTGAAGAGACTGTTTATAATCACTTATAGCTACAAGTCGAGGGGAATAAAAAAAGGTGGCTCATGCTTCTGAGGAAAACCTCACTAAATATAGTTATTACTATAGCTTCCATGGTCCAAAAATAAATAAATTGGGTCACAGAATGGTATCACCAAACAAAATATAATTCAGAAAGCTAATTAAGAGGCATGATATCATGTGTAAACCAAAGGCTTTAACAATTATGATCTTTACAAAGATAAGACAGAGAATATCATACCTGTAACAACAATAACAAGAATTACTGCAAAAGCAATGCTCCCCCCATCATACCATCCTTCCTTAATACCCTGAAACAGACATCTGATTAGAGATTATGCCGTTTGCATGAGCATAAAAAAGTATGGTAAATAACTATCAAACCTAACCGTAAACAGAATTTTCTCTCCACACTTATAATCCCTACCAATCCACGTGTGTAATCTTTCCAGCCCCCATCCTCTCCCCCACTTAACTGCTCATCTTCACCTGACCTAAAACTTCTTCCCTTTCAAATGTATCAGCACACCCCATTCTCTACATTTTATAAGAAGAGTTGCTTGTGACTACCAAATGTTGGATTCTATCAGTTCCTTGCTCATATTTTCTCACTTATAGTATTAAATTTCATGTATTTAGTTTGACGTTTTTGTTTGGGTCCCACTACACCTCAAGAAAAGAATCTTTCAAATATCAATGTGCTTGAATAATAATAAGAATTATAATTATAATTAATCATCATCATTAAAACTATGCTTCCCCTCAAAGTTCATACAAAATTTTTGAAACTATTTCAGGTTATATAGCAAGCTCTGCCTGAAGTCAAAGGAAGGGCACACCCAGATGATAAGTGGGACTGTATGTAAGAACATGCTCCAGAATATACATAAATACTGCCTTATCTGGGTACCCTCATTTTGTAAGCAACATGCCTGCCTATACATGTGCTACCAGGATTTACTAAATTCTTCAGCAATACAAGCACAAAGAATGCTAAATAACTTTCTCAGCCAATCTCACCTCAGATTTTATTCCTAGTGCCAAGGAAGCTGCTGCAGCTACCATTAATATAATCAAGGTCAGATCCTTGCAAGCATCCCACATAAACATCTGTCAAAGAAATTTATTCCCAGAAAAAAAAAATATAATGTCACCTAACATCCCCCAGCTATAAAGAGGATTGAAAAACAGTATTAAGCCTCTTATGAACAAAAATGAACCAAACTTTACCCAGAAACTCCTTCCTTTCTTTCGAGGATAATTGTTTGAACCAAAAGCATTCCTTCGTTTTAATAGATCGGCATCATCACCATTAATCCCCTTCTCTGTACTAGATTTCAACAATTCTGATAGCCCTCTAGCCTGATTCAACGGTTCATAAGAAACACATGATCTCTATCAGGCGAAGTAACAAACAAGCATCATTGCCAAGATTAAAAAATTTCATGGCAAACTTACCCCTCCATATTGCTCAAGAACATCAACTTTATGATCCCTAGAAATTGAAAGGAGTTCTTTATTTCCAATGCCAAAGTCACTGATTGGGGTTGGGTGAGGAGTTGTGATTCCTAAAATGTTTAAAAACAAGAATTATCAATATTACAACATATCAAAGTTTAACTCCAGTAGATGTAATCTGGAAACTGTTTTAGGACATAGATGGTATAATTATGCAACAAACTCCATATATGATGTATGTATCAAAAAGTCATTTCCCACTAAGTGGGGATATGTCATGCATGTATCATGTATCATAATTTCATAATGTTAAAAAGGATAGTATAATAATCGCCAGCAACCAGAATAATGAGAATAATAGAAATTTTGATTGATTATCAATAAAATTCTATTGGCTTTTTAACTGTCTCCCCCAAATTTTCCCAGGACTTCTTTATACATCTCCTTCCTCCTTCTCTCTCCCCCATTTCCTGTATTTGGCATCGTCCTACATCAGATGCCTTATAGGCTACGATCATGTTTGTGGCCATATCTTACATCAATGGGAAGGTGCGGTCAGATGTGCATATATAGTTGTCAGCATTGCCGCGTGTTAAAGTTTCCACTTTCGTTTGATTTGGTTTTACCTTTTGATCTCCTTGGTTTAGATGATAAAGTAGTATTGTTTTTCTCTCGTATGATTTCATCTTCTAATGCAAGAAAATAAATTCAGAAAGACGAATAAAACCTATTGTCAAAAAATTTGACGATTCAGTTGAGACTAAATAGCCTACATAAAATATTTAACTTCAAGTGAAGGTGGAAAATAGCATGAATTAGTGACATCAAAAAAACTATAACATAACAACGTACTTCTAAGAGAGAGGTTTTCCAGTCCCCCATGCAGAGGGTACATGAAGTAATATACCAAACAGTAATCAATTTTAGCATACACTTGTTGGAGTTGACTGCCTTACCAGCTGTCCAAATGAAGTAAAGGTCAATGAACAGCCACTACAGCTACTCAATACAGAAATGCAAAAATAGAATTTCAAGCAGATTATACTTCATAAAGTGCAGAAAAATGTAAAAATCCAACAGATAAGGATCTAATGACATCAAAGGCTCTTCTAGAAGGCAGGAAACTCCAAGCAGTAACTTCTATTGATGCTACTGTAATCCAGTGACTCACCATTCCCGTTGTTTATAGCACTTCTGAACAGATAGGCAGCCTAGTTCAGTAAAACAATTTATTAGAGCACTGCAAATAAGTAAACAAACAATAATAAAAGGTCCAGTTGAAAGACCCATACTCTAATTGCTTCTGTATGAGCCCTAATCTTCCCCAATGTTTGCCGACTCTCCTCTTCTTTTTTCAAGTCCAACGTGTAACGGAACCGACGAGAAGCATTAAGCACAAGAGCAGCTTGCTAGAATTAAAAACAATGAGATTAAAAAGAAAGCTTTATCATCTAGTCATTAAAGAGGACATTATCTAATAATGACAGTGAAAACGAAGGGCAAAAGGACACACACAAAAAATTCGATTGCAGCAACAGAAAATGAGCGCACAATTCAAAATTTAATCATCCATCCAAACGGTAGGATAAATACTTCCGAATCATTCGGTCAAAGAAAAATGGAGGCTCAACCTCGAAGGCAACTATAACAGCAAACAATGAGATACAGACAGCTTTACCAGAAACAGAGTACAGATAAAAAGAAACAGGCTGAGAGACAAATGAACAAAGAAGAAGCAAGAAATCAAAAGTCATAGAACACATACCCTCCAACGTTTGAGGCGTTCAATAGGAGCATCCTTTATTCTGGGAATAACAAATGGATCACACGAACTTTCCTCGTCGTCAAGAACGCCGTGGCTGCTACTTCCGGCCTCTATGTCACTCTGGTGAAGAGGCGAATTCTTCAGGAGATTCATTGTTCCGAAAACTGCCAGAAAAGATTGCACCGTCACTTTTTAATGCCTTTATCTTCACCCTTGATCATCACAAAGAAATTAAAACAAAAAAAAAAAAACCAAACCAGTTTCTCAATGAACACCTCTATCAACCGGAAGATCCTCCGCTTAATTAATTCTGTTTAACAATTCAACACTCGGATTCATACTGACACCATACTTACTTTTCGCTCCAAAAAAAATGGCGGCAATTTCAGTTGCTTTACAGGTATTTTCAGCATATATTATAAGTTTATTTTCAATTTTAAGTATGTAACTTCCACTCTGGTTCAATCAACTTTATTTTTTTAAATTTGCCAAAAAAAGGGAAACACTGCCTGAACTTCCGGTTCCATGTTTTTCTCTCCCAGGTCAAATGCGGCAGAACAAGACATACACTAACGGCTCACACAAAATGACAGTAAAGCAGAGATTTATTATTGCATCAATCCAAATTATCTAGAATGAAACTAATGTGTAGTGGAAGAACAGGAACGGATTTACCGAGAAAGCAACAAGGACAAGCTGCTGATTTATTGTGTTTTCTTCCTCTCTGTCTTCTCCGACCAGTGAAAAGAAGCACAGTGCCTATTAATCTTCTGATTTTACTTCTCTGGTACGCTTTGATTGATTTGCAAAACTGATATTGAAAGATATTTTTTTTACTTCCCTTTTTTTGCTACTAAAGCAACCGTCTTATAATTGATTGATGATGATCCTAATTGATTTCTCAGGCATAATTTGTGGCGGGAATTGCTTATACGCGTGGAAATAAAAAAATCTGTGGTTGAAGAATGACAGTTAAGACACAGCGCGGCAAATTATTTAAATTTCATCAATAGAATTACGTCTCATACTTTGAAGCAAAGAGAACCATCATTGAATATGATTACAAAAGAAAACTTGATAATAAGCATTAAAATCCTCTGCTTGAATCGAAATGATTTCTGGGGGCAAAAAAGGAATCAAAATTATTTACTTCTATTTTTTACTTTATCTCCCGATAGAATACGTATTACTCTTCTAATAATTTCTACTCTTAGTTTTCTATTTATATTTTCTTTCTTTTTGATGTTTTATTTTCGTTCTTTCTTAGTCAAATAAGCTGTATACGCGTCACAGTCACACACACAGGAAATGTGATATGGCCGATTGAACATTCATACTTATTTCTTTCGGTGGGGGAAAACATGCTGCTTCTTTGAAAATTTCGTTCCCTAAAAGGTGTACGTAAATCGAGATAAAACCATTTCAAAATCTATGAAAACCATTTTGAAATCCGTAAAACCATCTAGAAATATATAAACTCATTTCTCCCAACGGATTTTCCAAACACACATGAAAGATTTAGAAAAGTGATTTTACGGATTTTAAGATAAATGTGTAAGAAAAATTTTATCTTCACATACGTGCAACGTGTATTGAACGTGCAAACTGGACAAATCAATAATATCTCCTCAAGATAATTCAATTGAAGGTCCGATTTGACGATCTCACTAAAACCAACCACTCAGATCTTGAAATAGCAAGATATTTATTTTTGGTCTTTAATACAAGTTAATTCATTAAATTTATAATATCTATAATTTACTAATAATTTATTATTCTTTGTAAATTTGGGTGGGGGGCGGTTGGGGGGAATGAAGACGGTGGTGACGGTGGACACGTTAAAAGCATGAGTGGATGAACACGAGAATTTGGCGGGCAGCGTTAATAGGGATTTAGACAAATGGAATGCGTTGTCTGTGTTGACGGGCATAGACAACGCAAAGTGCGTGATCGTTGTGTTTCACGATGACATACATACAGACATTCATGTATTCAATATGAAAATATATGCATGCATCATCATCATACAGGTTGGGAATCACTCCCTCTCAATAAGTATGAAAATCAAGATAAAAAGTATTTTAAAATCCGTAAATTTCTTTCTCCTAACGAAATTTTCAAATACGCTCTATCCCTCAATCCATGCATGGAACTGATTTCTTTTTTTCTCTTTTGCCTAATTAGGAAGCCTGTTATATGTCCCTATCAATATTGAGATTATTGACCTTACAAATTTTAATGTATCGAGATTGAATTTAAAGGCATGCACTTGGCCAAAACTACACATGGGTGGGACCCACACTAGTCCGCGCTGACCGCACTGTATACACCTGTATAACCTTAACCATGAACTTCGCATATTCCTCATGCGAAGTAGCTGGTCAAGAGAAGTCTAACAGTGGAATTCCTCATTATCAACTGTACACTTAAATTAAGATAAAATAATTTTAAAATCCGTAAAAAATATTTTGAAATTCGTAAATTTTTTTTGGATTACGTAAATTCTTTTCAGAATCTGTAAATTCCTTTCTCCCAACTATTCCCAAACACACACTGCTAAGTTCCCCAACCTATTAACTATCAATTATTCATATTTAATTCTTAGATGGTTTATATTTAGTTTTTTTCAAAATTAGTAATTTTTTATGAAAAACATTATTTATAAATATGATAGTAGATTGATTTTAATTTTTTGTATTTATACCCATTAAAATAAGTTTTTTGTAAAAATAAAAAAAATAAAATATAGATCTGGATGATCTAGAAGATCGTGGGACCTCATATTTTTTATGATCAACAAATTGCATTGTCAACCCTCTTCCTTAGCATCGATATGGTGTTGGCCTGTTGAATATGTAGAGTACACACACAAGCAAAGTTTTCACTAACACTGTTTTACGGACTTGGATGTCTACTGCCTTCCTAATTTTCCCAACTTTACCAAAAAATTTTGTTATTTCTTTTTATTTTTTGATTCCACGTAGAATTAGTGAAATTTTAATATTTTATCGATAAAAATTGTTCAATTTTTATTTTTTAAATATAGACATTCTAAGTTTGGATGTAGGTAACGTCTTCTAAAGTTTTTATCTTTGAAAAACATAAAATATTAAAAACTGGACAATTTTTTTAATATAAGATATTAAAATAAAATACCATTCATTTTATATAAAATATAATTGTCTAAAGAAAAACAAAAACAATAGATTTAGAATTGGGGGGGGGGCTGAGAATTTGATCTAAAGAGGACTGCATGTGTGTGTGTGTGTGTATGTAGACAGACTGATGATCAAGACACAAAACCTAAGCTTGTTCGTCCAGCAGAAAATCCAAACTCTGTAGCTTAGATCAGACTAATGTTCACAAAATCTGCCCAACTATAATTTAGACCAACAATATCCTAACGATTTTTTTATAAAAAACAAAATAAGATAATATGTTGATTTAGCCCATTACGTTCTTGTATTAATAGCTCTCTCTCTCAAAAGAAATATCTGTAGCTAGCTACGCAGATTCATATATGACAGAAAGTAAAAACTTGCATGGCTATTAACTAATAATTAAGAGTTTTTATATATATTTGTATGCTTATGTACCTGAACAGAAGGAATCGCACAGGTTGTTTGTTGAGCTATGTTTATATGCAGCAATCGATGTCGATTAGAATACTGGATGGCATCTGCAACAAACACAACCACCCAACAAGGAATTGATCATATAATCAGATATCATAACCAAAAATCTCTCCTTTCACCTTTGAACAAGCATGTAATTGTGCGGTACTATGATCTAAGCGCACACACCAAAGAATAATTTCAGATGAAGATCTAACCCTGCAACTGACTCTGATGATGAAATATTTGTTCTCTTATCCTGAAGAAGATGGAGACGAGGAAGTGGAGATAGATGGACGCCAAACTTATTGTTAAAACAGTGACTCGTAATGACTTTTGACCACTAAAGACACACCAAAAGATAAAGTTGGAAGAACATTTAGTCAAATCAAAGGTTTTCTTATCACACACACACACACACACATATTGATGCTTTAGCTAGTATGGTCATGTTTAATTCCGTTTCCTCACTAGCTTTTTCCCTTCCCCCCAGTAGAAAATCAACACAGCATGCAAGGCGTCAAAGTAGGATAATAATAAAGAAAGAAAGAGAAAAGCGTAAAAGCAAAAACAACACAAACATATACGACTGTGTGAAAAAAGTAACTGATCGATCAAGTCACTGAGATAGGGAGTTTGAATTGCGTATATATCCAACCTTCATGGCAATATGAATATATTAATTGCTTGGTCATAAACATGAAAAGAAAGCTGATCGATAGTATATCAAGACACATATACACACATATATATATATATATCAGTTGTATATATGCATCACAGAAACCATACGCGATTGAAGACAGAAAGCAAATCAAGATGCTATGCTTTCGGATCACGCAAGGTGTTATAAGCAATACTCGTTCTCTCTTTATGTGTAATGTGATGTGTTGTATATTATTTGAAGTCTTGCAGTTCCACGAAACTTCCTTTGTTCTCTATTGAATCATTCTATGCTATGACTAGCTTTGTGGTTGCACAGGAGTCAAGAAAGGTAGAGATTCTGTTGGGGAAAATTAACAGGAAGAAGTTTATGAGCTAGCCATCTCAACCCGTCTACGTGACGTTTAATGAAGTTTCTTACGAAAATGGATATGGGAGTGAGCAAGATTAAAGAAGTCTTTCCTGAGATGGAACAATAAGCCGCTGTTTAACAGGTAAATATTGGAGAGCAAAGGCATTGATAATTAGAAGTATGGAATAATATATCTTGAATTGGAACGGGTAGAGAAGAATATATTCCCAGGAAATTTCCGCGAAGCTTCTTTGAGATCCACTAAGTATGATGCAATATTCGCTATACATAAAAGTGTTTTAAAAAAGGGAAATGAGGAATTACCTCTTTGATTTTCTTTTTATGAAACATTTTTTTCACGTATCAAACATATAATCAGGTCCTGTATATGAAAACAAGCTTATCGGTTCACACACATTTATAGAGTATAAGATATAATGAGACAGTTAATGATATGTTTGTTACCATATTTTTAAAAGTTATTAGTCTTTTTTATATTACAAACAATAAAAAAATATTATATATAAATATCTTAGTTAGTATTTTTATTATTAGGTCAATGTTGGTTAAGATCTAATATATCTAAGTTAAAGTATCTTAGTATACCTGAATTCAAATATTTAAATATTTGAATAAAAATATTAAGATTATTTTATATTAGTTATTGCAATATCTTCTTATAAATAGGTTAACTCTCCTAAAACTAGTCATGGAAAAATAATATTTTAACTTAATTCTTTATACTTTTTGGAAGATTCTCCTAATTAACCTATTTGGCTAGGGAGGATGAATGGAATAAGATTATTTCTTTTTTCCTTATTAGAGTTGGCTACCTCTCGTCTCTTTCTTTCTACCAATTTAAATCTTAATGGCGATTTGTTTATATTGGAATTTGAAAAATAAATTTACGTAAATCGAGATGAAACTCTTTAAGATTGCTATCAGTCCAAGTTGATCAAACTTATAAGCTTGTCAATCCCACCAATCACATCTCTGGGGGCTTTCTTAAATTTAAAAGCTGTTAGTTCAAACCATTTGCAATGGGAAATGGTTTAGGTGCTCATCACCCTCACCCTCTAAACGTGGTTTCGATTATTCAAATTTATAATCTTCAGTTAATAAGTTTTAAATAAATCATTTTATTTTGAAAATATAACAATGAAAAGATTGCTCTTATTGTAACTTTTGCCGGCATTAAATTTTTTTTTAAATATAAATATGAACTGATCAAATTAATTCCGGATGATTTAGATTTTGTTGCTCATTAAAAAATAAAAACTCGATTAAAGGTGTAGGGTATGAAGGTGCGCGAATTATAGAGAGAGAGAGAGAGAGAAATATAATAAATAAACAGTTAACCGATTTTAAAAAATACAGAAGAAAGCAAAGCCTAAATACATTCTACTCCTAATCACAATAGCTAATGAATCATATTATTTGAGATTTATCTTTTTGAATATATATTTAGTATCATATCAGTGTGCTGTTATTTGTGTTATATTGTTGCATTGCAATTTTATTGGATGGCCTTATTCATGTCATGTTTAATTTCATTTAAGAATTTTAAAAAGGAAATTTTAGGCTTATGGGTCAGCTCTCATTCTCAATATGCTAAGTGTCACGGGACCATTACTCTCCCCCCAAAAGCTAGCTTATGAGGGCGTGCAACGCGCCCGCTTATATAGCCCAGCACCCTCCTGAGCCTCTTCGATGTGGGACTTTGACATTCTCCCCCAGCCAATCCGCGAGCGACCTCGCCGCGGGGCCCACCGGCAACCTCGCCGGCGTCCGGAGGGTCCACCAGAGACCGAAGGCTCAGGGCTGACTCTGATACCACTTGTCACGGGGCCATTACTCTCTCCCCCAAAAGCTAGCTTATGAGGGCGTGCAGCGCGCCCGCTTATATAGCCCAACACCCTTCTGAACCTCTCCGATGTGGGACTTTGACATAAGGGCTGAACCTGTTGAGTCGAATAACCCATTTCAAAGGAAAACAACTAATACATGAAAAAAAAAACTCAGAAAAAGTTCTTATGGGATAATATTGCCAATCAATTTCCTAGCTCTATTTAATAAAAAATGAAATTCATAGAGTAGAAATTGGATCCTTGGAGTTTAGTCTAGACTCTAGAGTGAGCCCTATAGATTATTATTATAAATGTTTAAATAAATGACACTATTAATTATTAAATGCCTATGACTATACACTATTTTTGCTACTTTATAGATATAATTGATTGATGATGAATAATGGCGACTAGAGGAATTATTTTTTTAAACTTATGGTCATATTCAAAATAGATAAATTAATAAATAAAATGTTCTAAATATTGATAAAATTACTAGTAAAGTTGTCCAAAAAGTTATTGAATTTTACACGCCATTCCGTCCAAAGCGTAGGATAGCATCTAAAATATATCTTAATTCATGTTATAATTCACTAGTAAAGTTGTCAATTACTATTTTCTAAATTTATTTATCACTATTTATCAATGGTATATACTCCTATGATATTATTTATAGGGTAAAAGGAGAATGTTTTATTTGATCATATTTATAAATTACCTCATTAAATTTTTCATTTGAATATACAGTTTTATCATTCATTTATTATATTTTACTTTTGCTCTTACGTGTTATAGTAGATTTTAAATAGGATAAAGTTGAAAAGTTATGTTATTAAATTTTAAAGTAAAGTTAATGAGATTTAAAGTTTTCCTTAATTTATGAGAAACATATTGAAGTTATTTATAAATAGGAATAGAATTGAATGTTTTTTTTTGGTACAATAGAATTGAATATTAAAAAAGAGAAGTGGCGAATATTTAAATAAAGATAAAATTGAAAAGTTATTGAATTTAAGGTTAAAGTTAATATTCTAGCAAAAAAATAGAAAGCATTAATTTTAAGGTTTTTTCTCGGACTTTGTGAAATATGTTGGAAATAAGTTATAAATAAGATAAGAGAAATATATTTTTAATTTATTTTCTTATTTAGTTCAAACTCCTCTATCTCTCTTCTAACACATTTCACACATTCAAAAACCCTTAATTTTCGTTGATATATTCTATAACTTTTCAATTATATCCATTTTCGAAATATATTATAATCCCTCCAATAATTCTTTTTGTGATTCTCTTATATGCAGGTTCTTTTTGTAAAAAGCAAGTTATATTTATAAAAGAATTTAATGAATTTTTTTCATTTCCCCCCTTATTTTATGTATCTCTTATGTGTTTTTTTTCACTTATTTCTTTCATCTCGTTTTGCATTCATTTTCCCTCTCACTCACCCTCACCATGAATAAGGATAAACCTGAAAAAAATTTACATCTCTTGCACATACATTGTTTTTATATAATATAATTCGTTCTGTGTAATCCACCAAGTCATTTCTATATATATCCAGGTCAGATTGTTTTTTGAAGCTCCACTCACCCCAGCTTTCGCCAGGTGGGAGGCTGTCCAATTGCTATTTTAATTTGATTCATGGATCAGATCTTATCACTCTCAGAAGCTTAATCAATAGAGAGTGTCATGCATAGAAAGTTAGAACCCAAGGTTTGGGAGCTTTTGACATGAAGGCAGAGTGAAAGCAAGGATAAGACAGTACGATACAAAGAGAAGACTCAGAGATACTTTACCTTGTTGGGCTATGAATCTATGAATATGATAGAGCAATCTTAAGTTGAAGATGGTGGAGAAAGCAGCAGCAGCCACCAGCAGCAGCAAAATTATATATGTAATGGATTTCAAAAGCCACGCTGTGAAAGCTCCATCTCAAAGTAATACGCTGATCCTATTCCTTTAATTTCTGCAAAAGAAGAAGAAGAAGCAGAAGTTTGGAATAAAACAATAATGGATGTAGCAGACAGGTAGCACTGCAGAGCCAAAGAGATAAAATAATGAAGAGGCTGATTCAGTGGGGAGTGCTAAGCTTGCTTTTTGTCAACATCTCACGAAATTTCTACGAAACTCATGTGCCTTTGTCATTCTTCCGTGCGAGTCTCTGTCAGTTACCCGATTTTGATAACCTTCAATTTTTCTATCATTATCGTATATTCTCCAAGTCTTTTTATTATTTATTCTTATTTTTTGTTTTATAATTTAAAGACTTTGTAATTTTCCTCCATTTTATTTAGCTGATTGAACTCCCTGCCTGCTGCAAGTTCTTGCTATAGAACTCGATCGCTGGCTTTCTCTTTCACTTTCACTTATTTTTGAGTTCCAGACCCATGAGATGATACTCACCCTTCTCCACATTCATCGACTTTCTATGCATAATTGGCCTAAAATAAGTAAATATATGCTACTCCCGATCCAAAGTTTAAACTATCGCAATGTAAACGAACTAAAATTTGAAAATATATTCATATTTAATACTTAAAGTCTCGAACATGATTATTTTTAGTTGAAGGATACATCTCTATAACAAAAAAATTAAATAATAAAACATACATAAATATAAATTAAACATATTTTCCTTTATATATGTAAATATAAATATTGAACACAGGACATGATTCCTCCCATCATCCTACGGTTTCCATTATAACGAACCTTTAAACTCTAACCACTTTATCAAAATTAAGATTAGGCAGTCAAGTCATCAGGATAATTTTACCTACAAAATAAAATAATTTTTTATTTTACCCATATGTAAATAGAAATTTTCATATTTTATAATGTTCTCTCTCATAATTAATAACTTTAAATAGAGGTGATATTGCAAAAAAATTAATTAATATCACAACAAGTGGCTTATGATCAAGACCATACCCATCTCTTTCAGAAATAGAAGATATGGTTTATTAGAAGAACCAAAGAAACTAAGTCTTTTTCTCTTAGTTTAGCTTAATATAAAATATAAGTTTAGTTTAATAATATACATTTAATATATGTTTTTCGATTTTACCCTCCTATATAATTAAGATTTTAGAACTAATTATTCATTACAATTAATATAGTATTGACTTTTGTAGGGAATATACTTTAAAAACCTCACAAATTATTTTACGCATTTAATTACATAATTATATTTTGATTAATATTTTTATCCACCCAAGATCGTTAAACCAGACTTGTATTGTTATAGCATTTACTAGTATATAAATCATGCAATTAATTTAAGGAAAAATAATATATAAATATTTTAAAATAATTTATTTGATTTTATTAATATCTTCAAATTAGTTCAACTAAACCCTATATCAAAGATCGGATGTAGAATTTAAAAATTAATTAATACTTATTTATTGATTTTATTTTTATAATTAATATTTAAATATAACTGCTTGATTGAAAATGATTTATACAAATGAAAGGAATATATAGATTGGTTTGCAATTTCAAAAGTCCAAGGTTTTTCATCGGGGACAGATGGACACAGCATGCCTCACATATCCTCCAAATATGAGTGATCAAAAATTTGTTGGCAAAAAAATTATAAAAAAAAAAAAGTTAACCGAAAATATTATTTTCAATCTTTATTGCATAAGACACTTCCAATTACTTCATAAATTTAAGAAGAAAGAAAAATATATCTAACTTTAAACAAGAACGATCTATCACAAAAAAGAGCAATCCTAAAAATGTATAATTAATAAATAACTTATAATGATGACTCATTGGTTTAAGAAAGTGATTTATAATATACACATATAATTATAGCAGGCCTATACCAATACCATTTTTTTATGAAATATATGAAAACCATTTTTATTCAATTTAAAAATTGTTTACAGGAGCATTTACAAATCATTCATTAACAAAATTTTTATATAAGGAAGAGTGAAATGTGAATTATGAGTTAATTCTCTATCTATTAGATGAACATTTGTTTCACGTCTCGCTTATATCAAGTGGTAAAGGTATATTAGCTCCTTTTCATTCATTCTAACCAAATGGGATCACAATGAAGTTAAGGAGAGATTAATTTGTAATTACTCGATTTCACTAAATTTTTTCTTTAGATAATATTTGTGGGGCAAGAACACTCGCTAAAACCTTGTTTGGATTAATCATATAAAAACACGTTGATGCAAATTAAAATAAAACCCATCTTATATATCGAATTGATGATAAATCAAATTGTAAAAATAACTTTTACTGTTAATCCAAATAAATTTAGTATTTTTACTTCTCCTGATTTCCATTTCCACTCTCAAGGTACCAATAATATCAATATCTGACAAGGATGTGGGTTGATGTTTGATGTTTTCAAGCTAAGTCCAACACTGTTTTTCCTGAGCACATGTATTTTTTGTACCGAAAGCAATGATAATTAAAATACTACTGATATTATATGTGAATATTTTTAGTGGGATTTGAACATTATACATCACTTTATGAAGAATTAACTCATTCTATTAAACGAACCATCTTGGTGATGGGAACTCTTTACTTCGCCTTCAAGTTTCAAACCAATGGACCATAACAGGTTTCCAATAATTCACAATAATAATACAACAATGGCACATGCATGCAAGCAGTAATGATTTAAATTTTGAAATTCAAACAAATCATCGCTAGCTCTCTTTATTTAGTTTCTTTTCGAGTTCTTAAATATTATTCGTTCCATTTGAATCCATCTAATTTTCTTCCTTCTCTCTTATTTATCCACACACACACACACACTCTTATATAAAAGTGTTCTTTTAATTTAGATCTCATAAACTGTTAAAATTTCTATGGAATAAATATAGAATATTAGACCACTGATCCGTTAATAATAGAGGCACTTGGGGAAGTTCCTCCCGTCAATGGCAGAAATCTCCAAAATCTCTCAAATGTTGGAAAATTTTAGAAACACGCACAAAAAGACTCGTGTGTGACTCTATGTTAAATTTTGATGTGTGTGTTTTTCTTTTGACAAATTGAACCCATGCTCTTTGAATTTTGCAGACAAGAAATTTAAAAGATATAAATTAATATAATAATAATTAATTAAAAAGGTAACAAATAATTATCAATGAAGATCATAAATAAGGAATTGTCAATGAAGCCCCCGTCTAGTACTTCTGCCTTCTTATCATTCTTTCACAATTTTCTCATCACTTCTACCTTCTTATCATTCTTTTGCTCTCGTGTCTTAGACCGATCCAACTTCAAGGGCTTGAGTCCACACTATTTCAAATTTTGTACCTTTGTCTGCATTCCATCATCAGTCTTAATTAGAAACAGAGCATGAACAACACAAAAACAGAGCCCACAACTACCATTTTCCAAACACATCTCAACAATATCCACACTTCATACTTTACATTTCACTAGATCACCCTTCAAGCACTATAACTATAAAGAAATCCAAGAGATAATCACATTAATACACACACTCAGCCCCAACCTCCACTAAAACTGACTAACTATCAATCTACAATAAAACCAACCCAGCAGTCATATAGTTGTCATTGACAACCTAGGCAGTCATATTGACAGCTATCGCACCCTCTATTGACAACCCCATCTGCTACATTTTACCATTTCGTTCTAACTCTTCACAAACCTCCATTTTCACCTCCATCTTCCTTACATCACCATTTTTTCAGACACACACCATACATAACACAAAAACAGAGCACACAACTTCCTATGTCATATCACACCAAATAAAACTATCCACACCATTTAATACTACACATTGCATCTTACTAGCTTCCCCGTCAAAGTTAAGAATAATAAATTAACATCAAATAGTTAAACCCACCTGAACCCTTTCATCAAACCACCTGTACTGGGCACAATCTCACAACATAGCTTCTCCAACATTTAGGGCAAAAACGCATAGAAACTAGGTGGAAGAAGAAGATGGAAGATCAAATCTTTAGAAGAACAAGGTGGAAGACAGTTATGCTGCTCACTCCAGTGACTTCGTTGTTCTCCGTGCTACACTCTTCCCGAGCGAATGGAGATGAAGAGAAAGCCACCAGTAGATTTCCCTTTTCAAGCATCAAGGGCATCTGTGTCTTTTCCCTCCTGAAATTAATTACACACTGGTGCCTTGGGACTTGTGGTTAAATATTTTAAAATCTGGGACCATTTAATAATTATCTCTACTATGTGGGACTAAACAGTAAATCTTCCTCACTTTTTTCCTAGGCATGTGTCCATCCGTATGAAATATTATCCACCATTTAACGTCAACGTAATTTTTAACAAAAATTTAAACTTTAGCACATCATGTTATGAATGATCAGCATCTTCCATTATATTCAGTCCTGTTGATTGGAAAGATTTTTTAGTATTGCTTGTTTGGGAATCCGTTGAAAATGTGACTTTTAGTAAATCAAAGTAAGTATATAAAAAAAATTTTACCTCAATTTATGCAACAAGGGGGACATCGTGCTTCGTAAACAGTATCTTTGGATAATAACTTGTTGATTGGGGAGAATTTTTTACGTAAACGGCCTGTCAAAGACGCTAGTTATAGACCACACATATTGTGATCATTTTTCCATGGACCAAAACAAAAAATATAGCCATTGACATAGTTGGTTAAGGTCTTTCCACCCCGATTAGAAGGGTGTGTGTTCGAACCCTCTGACCGACGGGGAGACCTCATTGGTAGGCGATCTCGTAAGTCCCTTGTAAGCGCTCAAAGAGCCCTGGGGCCGTACCCTAACCTTGATGGGGGACTGGTGCCAAACCCACCTAAACTTTTTTGTACCAAAAAAAAATATAGGCGTGAGGCAAATAATAATGTGTTTGTAGGGTGAAGTTTATATACTCCCCAAAAGTATGTTTAACAGTATTTTTCGTAAAACGAGATAATCTCCTCCACATATTTACCTCGATTTACGTAAGATTACTTCTCTACTGCTTTCCTAAACGGGCCCAATAAGTGAGACATTTTTAAATGAGCTAGGTTTTAAAACAATTTAGTACTTATTTGGGAAGCACATTGAAACTACGTTACAAATAAATTAAAACAAAATTCCTCTCATATATTTATCTCGATTTATATAAAATTACTCTTCGAACGAATTCTCAAACACGTAAGTAATCATGATTAACCCAAAATCACCCAGGCCAGATTGTCACCGAAAATAATTACAAATAAACATGTGGGTTGATACTTGACAGGGAGCACAATGTCTCAATCATCATTGACTTTTCTATTAGTAAAGAATTACCACCGAACTCGTGGAGAGACATGAACCTTGCAACTATATAATACTTATTGATACAAGAATCACTTAACTTTTTTCAGAAAATTAAGTAAGTTAAGTAAATCAGTATATTTATCATTTCTCTTTAAATTAATTTATCTTCTTTATAAATTAATATATAATTTAATTATGTGCATGGATATTTTAGAATAAATGCTATAATTAAATAATTTATTTAACTTCTTTAATCTCTCCAAAAGAAGTTAACAAACACTTGTATTAACGGACAGAGGTAGTATTTCTAAATTAATTAGGACATGTATAGTTGATTATTGGGGTTTGCCTGTTTGTTTATCGTCTTTTTTTTTTTTGCTGTTCTCCCCGAAGAATAACTCTCAGACAATAATTAAGAATGACTGACCGTTCGGGATCAAGACAATTATTTTTTCTCCAACTAAGACAATAATTTAATTATATTTTAAGATCACTGTACTCTTAAAAATTTCAATGAAGGACCTAAAGCCCTGCATAATATCTTAGAAGCCCTTGATTGCTTTGCCTGTTCGGAACTCTCTTAGCTTGAGGGTCTTCAATATCTTTTTCTAATAAAATCGTTCAATATATTAATAAAACGACGGTATTATTATAAAAGTAAGAGCTTTCAAGATAAGATAAAAGAAGAAGAGAAGATAAGAGAGCAATGCACTTCAGTTTTTCTCTATTCAATTCATCAAATACAAGGCCTTATTTATAGGCTCTGAGAATGACCTTCAAGGGTCATAACAATTAATAGTGCAATTAATACAGATATTAATTATGACTTAACTCTTTAGTTTCTCAGTAACAATTTATGTACAGCATTTATGATGAGGAAGGTAAAGAGTCAATGGTTATCCACTTATTTAATATATTTATAACACTCCCCTTTGGATGACCATTATGAATGTGCCTCATTAAAAACTTTAACTAGGAAAAACCCAGTGGGACAAAAACCTAGCCAAAGAAAAGAGTACACCATTCATTGATACACTATTTAGAGCTGCCTTATTAAAAACCTTTTTAGGAAAACCCGGTGGGACAAAACCTAGAAAGGGGGAAAAGAGTACAGCGTGTATCGACTCCCCCTCATGACAACATCACTTGAGATCTCTGAGTTTACGAAGACCAATGTCATGGACAAGCTTTTGAAAGATTACACGTGGGAGAGATTTGGTGAATAAATCTGCAAGATTCTCATTGGAACGGATATGTTGGATATCAATTTCACCATTCCTTTGAAGATCACGAGTAAAGAAGATTTTTGGTGAAATATGCTTTGTTCGATCACCCTTGATGTACCCTTCCTTTAGTTGGGGCAATGCATGCAGCATTATCCTCATATAGGATCGTCGAGATCATTTTTCCCGAAGATAAACCACAAGTTGTCCGTATGTGATGTATTATTGATCTCAACCACACACATTCTCGACTTGCTTCATGGATTACTAGAATTTCAGCATGGTTAGATGATATAGCTAATATAGACTGCTTCATGGATCGCCATGAAATAGCTACACCTCCACATGTAAACAGATAGCCAGTTTGTGATTTACCATCATGTGGATCAGACAAAAATCCAGCATCTGCATAACCAATTATTTCGTGCTTGGATTTATTTGAGTATAATATTCCCATATCCATAGTGTCTCTGAGATAACGAAGAATATGTTTCACTCCGTTCCAATATCTCCGTGTTGGTGAAGAACCATATCTTGCCAATAAATTAACAGCAAATAATATATTAGGACGTGTGTGATTAGCAAGATACATTAGTGCCCCAATAGCACTAATATATGGTACTTCTGGACCAAGTAGTTCCTCATCGCCTTCTTCACTAATTACTCGAGGTTTGAATGGGTCTTTATCAGGTTGCAAAGACCTCACAACAATTGGAGTACATAATAGATGAGATTTATCCATATAAAAATGTTCTAGGATCCTTTTTGTATAAGTTTCTTGATATACAAAGATCCCATTTTTATGTACTCAATCTATACTTCAAGACAGAATTTCGTTCTTTCTAAATCTTTCATTTTCAAATTCTTTCTTCAAACAATTAATTGCCTTTGGTAACTCTTCAGGAGTTCCAATAATGTTGATATCATCTACATAAATGGCAATTATGGCAAACTCACTTCCGTATTTTTCTGTAAAAATACATGGGCATATCAGATCAAAAATATTAATAAAGATAATAATACCACATGCGTCCTGATTGCTTTAGGCCATACAGGGACTCATTCAACTTGATTAAGTATTGTTTTCGAGAACTACAATTTGATGCTTTTGACACTTTTAGTCATTTAGGGATTTGTGCTTCTAGCACTTTTATTCCTTTGGGGATTTGTGCTTCTGGCACTTTTAGTCCTTCAGGAATTTGTGCTTTCGGCACTTTTTATTCCTTCAGGGATTTGTGCTTCTGGCACTTTTAGTTCTGCCTTAATGGCATCCTTTCATAAGGGCCAATCTTTTCTCTATTGGCATTCACTAATTGATTTTGGCTCATGATCCTCGTTATAAGCAAAGATGTCATCAACGTTGACTTCATTTCAATCCCATCAGTTCCATTCATAACATAATTTATTGAAATCTCGTTTTTTTTTCACATATGTCAGGTACCTATGTCTCTTCTGGAACTACCACATTCTCTTCTGGAGATGACTCTTCTGGAGCTATCATCTTTTCTTGATTATCCTCTATTTGATCATCTATATATATATATATATATATTTTTAGCTCCTTTTCCTTTTTGAGGGATTTTTTTTACCTTTGGAATTGATTGACCTTCCACGCTTCAGGCGTGATTTAGATTCATTCATAATAATTTATCCTTCAGGGACATTAATTCTGATAGGAGCATTGGCAGCTGGGAAAGTGACTTTGTTGATCCGTAAATGCTTATGGCATTTGATTAGCTAAATCCTATAAATGAATTATCCTTTGAACTTCCAGTTCACATTGTTTTGTCCGAGGATCAAAATGAGCCATTGATAGTTTATTCCAGCTAATCTCTTGACCCAACTGCTTATTTTCTCCCCCTGATGCTGATGAAACTAATTCATCAAATGACACTTGGCAAAGCATGTCAGTATATATTCATGCACATATATACATATCCAAAAATAGGAAATATTAGGTTTTTTTATCAAAAACCTTTGCAAGGAGGAAATCTTTCGATAATTTGTTGGCATCATGTGAATTAACAGTGCTACATAGAAAATGACTAAGCAGAATATGGGAGATTATATCTCGTGTAAAAAGGTTGCAACCATTTAACCAATCATTATGCTAGCCCATTTTATGTGTGAACATGAATTAACATATGTTCAATATCAAGTCCAAGGGACATGCAATCCTCATTAAGGCTATTGAAGTAAATTCATTAGCACTATCAAGATAGCCTTTTGTAATCGGATAATCAGGATAGTATACTCTCAAACATATTTGTTGAGCAAAGAATCTTGCAAACTTCAAGTTGCAAGAAAAGAATAAACAAACGTAAGACCATTTAGTTGATGCATCAATTAAAACCATATGGTAACTAAATGGTTCACCATGTGAGTCTATCCTTCCATACATATAATCCTGTATCCGTTTTGAGAATGTGAGATGCTCACCTTATATTTAACTTTATGAGGGTCTCATAATATATTTTCCATTGGCACATGCAGCATATGAGAAATAGTGGTATCTATTGACACTTCAGGGTATATCCATATTTATTCTCAATCATTTCTCACATCGTAACTGAACCTGGATGGTCTAACCGGTCATGGCCAACATTGAATTTATTAGTAAACTTTTGGTTTACATCAACAAACTGCTGGTTTATATTAATTAGTAAACTTCCGGTTTACTATTTCATGATATACATTAAATTTATCAGTAAACTGCTGGTTTATTAATGCATATCAAGCATTAAATTCATCAGTCTTAGTAAACTTCTGGTTTACTATCATATGCTATAAAATAAGCTTATATACAAAGTCAAAGAAAAATGAAGGAAAGGTAAAAGCAAATAGATATAAAACCAACAATAAAATAAATATGGTTATCAATGGAAGAATATATATGCATATGCACACACATATATAATTATATAAGTTATATATTTATATACTTATAGTGCCATAAGTATAACAATAATTAAATGAATATAGCTTCTAGCTATTTTATGTTAGGTAAAATATATGGCATCATTCGATATTAAAATAAGAGATCAAGATTATACAA
>JANTPZ010138035.1:0-31338 GCA_025593235.1 Vachellia pachyceras
CCCATTGATTAATGAGGCAAGTGATATACAGTGTCGTTTTACTGATATGTGAACTTTTTAGGGTGCACAATGGTCAAAGTGTGTGTGGGTGCGGGGATTATGATCAAAGTGTGAGGATAATACTGAAAACTTTGTAACTTAGTGGTATGGTATCTTTCAAATGGGAAATCACAAGTTCAATCCTGTCGTTATAATCCCAAACCGTTAATGTTTACCCCTCAAATTAAAAGGAGTTTGAGGATGACGGTATGGATGGATGATGTAAAAATAGATTAAGTGGTAGGTTATGGGCTACGTAGGCTTTAATTTAACTTAGTCTGTGTTGTATTCTACATTTAATGAAGAAAATGTGAGTTTTTTTTTTATTCAATGGATTTTGATGTGCCTACTTACTGCGTTGCTGCTAACTTTGCTCCTTAAAACGGGTCAAGCATGCCATGCCAGGATGATATATGTAGAAAGATAATTAAATTATTTGATATTAATCGTGAATAGAAATTGGTTTTGATTTTGAAGCCGGTTGATTGTTCATCCTTTTGCCTGATTATGATTAAAATGGTCATTTTATGATTCTACGCATACGCGCATTTAAGGAAAATTTATCATCAGGCCCCAAATAACTCAATTAATGAAAAAAGGTCTCAAAGATTAGTAAAATTATTATTTGATCTCAACTATAGCTGATTTGGTTGACGGCCGGTGAGGTTGTTAATGATAACCGGACCAGCTATTGTTGAAACCTTAGGATAATTTTATCATTCTTTGAGACCTTTTATTTATTAATTGAGTTATTTGGGGTCTAATGTTAAATTTCACTACATTTAATGTATTTTTCAAATTGCTTTGCTCCAATATTAATCTTAACGGGTTAATGTTGGGTTGGGGGGATGAATTGACCCAAAACGAAAATGACAGACAAGGGCCCAATGCAATTGTATCGCTTTTCCCACGTGTCATCCTCTTCAACTTGCATCCTCCTCCACTGAAGGAATATGATGGACAGACCTGTGTTTATCAGTATATGAGGTAGTAACTCAATGTGATAAATAAATAATTGAATTCTCGTTGAGAGATATATTTATACATAGTATTCGATGATGTATTAAATATAATTGTCTCTAATAGTAATATTCATGCGCTTTAGCCAAAAAAAATCACATCCTCTATCGCTAAATGAATTGGATCTAACAAAATTTGTTTTTTTTACAGTATAACGAATTAATGTTTGAATCTTTATTGGTGAAAATACCCACATTTAATTTTTGAAAGTGTCTTAAACATGACTACATTATTGTCTCTAATAGAAAGAGAAAAGCTTGCATCCTCTAGCTTTCATACTACTGGATTAAAATGCCATTCGGTCTGCTTTGTCCTGTGTCTTGTCATCCTTTATCTCTTTCTCCTTACCCTCCCTGTTTTCGCCACATCCACCCTTTTCCCCTATCCTTTCCTTTTCAGTGTATAAATATATCACACCCACAATCTTATTGATTCTTTTTTTGACATGACAATCAATTTAAGAGATTTTTCTTTTAAAGAAAAAGTATGAACACATTCTCAGGAGCATTATAACAAATTTAATCTTTCATGAATATAGAATCATAAATTTAAAAAAAAAAAACACAAAATGCAATGGCTGTGTATAAGATTTGGTTTTCTCCTAGTATTATTCTTTTTGAACTTTTCTTTAAATATATTATATGCAGTTCATCTTTTAACTGCTTTCAAATGGAATTAATAATGATCAAAGTACTGTCAGGAGAGAAGCATCCATCATCCATTGTTGCATGTATAAAAAGAAGGATGTGTTCAGAGAACCAGCTGAGGCTATATCTATTTATTTCAGTGAACTACATACACATATGCTCCAGAATTTCTCTTCGTGTGGTTCCCAACTTCCATCACAACTTTTCAGTCTAAAAACTCATGGCACATCATGAAGGGAAAAGGCCCAAACATTGAATGAGATAAATAGATACATTGAAGCCGTAACACAATCATTGAATGAGATACAGACACATATGCTCCAGAATTTCTCTTCGTGTGGTTCCACATTAGATAACATTGAATGAGATGCAACACAATCACAACCACAACTGATCACACATTCATTCATTCTACACCATATGACCGTAACAATGCTTTTGCTACAAACCAACCTAGGCTCCAAAAACATGCTCACTTGCATTTGCATGCTGTATCACCTTTTAGTTTACCTGTAGTTGATAGCTTCTGGTGGTGGAGATGGGAAAATACGTTTTGCCAGCCATTGTAATGGCCTCAGTAACTGAGCTCTCTTCTTGCGCCAAAACCATATGGCCGCGTTGTAATTCTCGTTCCGGATCTTTCGAGTGGCTGCCCTCCAATCGCACTTCTCCATCTCTTCCCTTGCAGCTTTCCCCATGGTTTCCCTCAACTCCCTGTTGTACAACAATGGCTTTAGCTTGCTCAAGCAGTCTTCAAGATCACCGGGAGTATATAGATAGCCGGTTTTGCCCTCTTGATCTGCTGGGATTATATCTGGGATTCCTCCGGCACGTGCTCCCACCACAGGAACACCCGAAGACATGGACTCCAAGACCACAAGGCCAAGCGTCTCCGACTCAGAAGGCATCACAAAGACATCTCCACTTGCATATGCCTGAGATAATTCTTCCCCTCCTAACATGCCTGTAAATACTGCAGGCATGCCTTCAAACATTTTCTCCAGCTCCTCCCTGTCAGTTGTGAAGCAAATTTAGTAAGGCGCCAAATAATTTCCTTTTGAGAAAATTTTTCACTGTAACAGTAGCCATAAAATGATTTATGCTAACAGGGATAGGTTAGATTAAATTACCTGTACGGGCCATCTCCAATAAAAGCTATTCTTGCTTCGGGAAGTCTGTCCATGACACTGCCAAATCAAATGTGTTTTGAATGTCAAAGACGGTATGTGGATATTTACGCTACGATGCTTGAAATAATATCTTGCATGGATGGGAAAACTACAGGCACAAGCAAGTAGGAAGG
Source organism: Vachellia pachyceras (assembly GCA_025593235.1). Taxonomy (NCBI): domain Eukaryota; kingdom Viridiplantae; phylum Streptophyta; class Magnoliopsida; order Fabales; family Fabaceae; genus Vachellia; species Vachellia pachyceras. The sequence continues at coordinate 3,010 of JANTPZ010138035.1, forward strand.
AAAGGTTCGAGTTCAATATCATTACATAGGTACATGATAACCAAATATGAGACCTTCACAGATCTCGGTTAATATTCTGATTTTTATGATGGACAACAAATTTCAGGAAAAATGATAAGCTGGATGAAGGACTCTTCACCTTTTGAGAAAATCCAAACTCTTCTCAACTCCAAGTCGTCCAACATGAATTATTAAGGGTTTCTCAGGTTCACCATTGCTGTTTGGCACAAGAAGGTAATAAGATGACACCCTTTTATGTTAAAAATGATATATACATGCACGCGCACGAGCGTGCGTGCGTGCGTGTGTGTGTGTGAGAGAGAGAGAGAGAGAGAGAGAGAGAGAGAGGGTTCCTACCTTAGTCTTAGTCGCATTTCATGTGACCGGAATTGAGGATGGAAACTTTCAGAGTCAACACCCTTGCTCCAAAGACGAATCCTATTAGCTGGACATCAAGCAGCAGACACGAGTGTTAACTTTACTGTTAAATTTGACAGACAACTACCTAGAAAAGGGATATTTTATGTTCACCAGCAGCTGCTTTTGCTTCTTCAAGATCCTTCCCAATAGCAGCTGATGGCACCAGAGTCAGATCTGCCATTCCATGAAGAAATTCTGCACAAAACAGGAAAAGTTCATGTCATGTTCACAAATACCGAGTCTTAATCCTACGAAGGCAGAAAGGAAGGACACATACTTATGATCATCCACATGGGTTTCACCAGCCAACTAAAGGTGTATCTTGGAATGTACCTGAAGGCAACATTGGAAAAGCCATTAGCCCTAAGCAGAAGTGGGAAGCTGTATATATAAAGCAAAATGATGGTGATGATTATCTGAACATGGATAATACTTACACTGGTACATGGGTATGATATGACATGACAAGAGGCACACACAAAAGTTTTGCGATTACAAGGGCCCCAAAAACCTGAAATATAGCCGAAGTCAAGTTATTTCTACAATATCCTTATAATATAATGATGGTGCGAATAGGATCCTTTACGCTCATAAATCCAGAGAAGCGAGAGAGAATGATTCAAAAGATTGTGACTGTGTTGCCTTTAATTTCATCTTTGTACTCATTATATCTCTTTTTATTCCCCTTAGAATACACTATATACATATTCACTTTTGTAAATGTAGCGTGTCCAAATTGATAAGAGAATAAATGAGTTGTTGACCAACCATTACGCCAGGTGATGATGCATGAATTATGTCAGGCTTAAATCTGGCAACCTCTGAAATTATTCTTGGACTAAGTGCCAAGGAGAGGGGAACTTTTTGATACCATGGACAGGGGAAGCTGCATATTAAAATTGTTGTAGACAGAAGTGTCAGTGATTGAAACTATAATGATCATACAATTTAACCAGGAGGATCAATAATGAAAAGAAAATCAGTAGAAATGCCACATCTTTCCTGCCTAAAAGAAACCCAAGTTTAAGATTCAAGAAAAACAATTTTAGTATAAAAGAAACAATAGATGAACAAAAAAGTGAGGTAAGCAACCAAACAGCAAGAAAAAGAAATTTTAATCAACCTCAGTGATCCAATTATTTTGGCTCCATAAAATTCCTGGGGCACTCCTTTATGTGTAGTCACGACCATGACCTGCAACAGTAAAAAATGAAGTCCGTATTAATGTTAAAACATGCCTTGCAGAAACTGTATGTTAATTTTATATACTTCATGCTGGACGCATCTAACTACCTATCTTGCAACTTCAGCAAGAGAATCTTAATACAATAATGAACTTCACATCAATGGAGTTTAGTTTTAATATTGGAGCACTAACAATTCAAGAGCTTCAAAAAAAATTACAAGATGGTAGTTTGAACTTTGAACTATAAATAAAACAGGGAATGAAATGATGATGCTGAAGTTATCTATCCTAGCTTTGCTCTGAATAATTGAGGATATTAAATACAAGCAACAAATGCAGATAAAAAACATGCACATATAGAAGAAATAAAGGGAAGCGGGGAAAACAAATACCTCATCTCCCATTTCACGTAGGTATTTGATAAAATTCTGAAACCGATTCTTGTATCCCGAGACATATCTGCAAAGTGGATATAACTCTGAATGAATATTGTAGTTCAAATGAAGACATAAGCTGAAGTTCCCTCCTCAAACTTAATAATATTTATCACACAAAGGATCGTTAATTAATAATGGCAAGTGTGTTGCAAGTTGCAACATCTGTAGTGCAAGCAGGAACTAAAAAAGACCAATTGTTCATCAACATTTACTAGAAAGAATTCATTCCTGTTCATGTGATGATAAGCCAGTTCAAGCCTAGAATCTATAGTTCTACACCATATTCACAGTTGAGAAACAAATGATTATACTAGAGCAAAGCCAGCTCAGTTATGAAATAAAGTAAGAATTCACTACAGTGAAAGTAATTGAAGAGAACTAGGCAGACCACATGCGCAATACACGAAACTTCACCACGATATAGATGCTTAGGCTGAGTGAAATGTCAACGGTTGTAAGCAACATATAGAGCAAAGAAGGCCCTACTGATATTTATAAGCCTAAAACGGGAGAGAGAGAAAAATAAAACGTTCGGTGTTTAAGCAAGCAGCCAGAAAAGTCCATCGCTTCTGATTTAGAACTCACGCTCTCACAGTCATTTCATCAAACACCATGAAGTAAATACTGAATAAGAGCAACGACTGCAATTCAATTCGGTACTATCTCAAAGAAAGGAAGAAAAACGTAAAGATATTTCATATATCCCACAATCAGCTACAATGCACACCGGAAATTATTCACAGTGCAAAAAAAAAACGAGGAAGACAAAAGCAATTAGTCACAAAACTCACGCAAAAGGAGATGGCTCAACAAAGAGAGCAATTCGACGAGGCCTCGAATTGTTCTCAGAATCAAGCAAAGCTGGAGGATTGTCTTCCGCCTCGTCATCGTGGAGATTAACATCTGCAACGGTCATATCGCTAGATTCAAGGACGAAGCTTTTCCTGCTGTTCACACTCTTGGACCCCTGCAAAGGGCAGAATCTTGGAGAAAAACTAATGGGTATTACTCCTACAGACTGAAATTGATGAATTCTAACGCAAGGTAAGGGGTGTGAGGAAGAAGATGAAGTAGGCGGGAACGATGATGAAAGGAATCGAGAAGAAATAGAGGGATTTAAGGAAGTTGAGATCATGATGTCAAAAGATGCGAAGAGTATAATATAAAGGTGCTTGCCTTTGAATTATAGTATTTGGTAAAAATCAGTAGTGTTAGAGACTCTGAATGAAGGAATATAAGAATCCAGCATAATTGGGAGGGACTCCAAACAATGGATATTCTCTCCCATGGCGGGACAGTGAGGAATCAAAATGGAACGAGGGAGAGCATATGCCATTCCATTATGTCACTGTCCTCTGATCGTTCGGGTCATCTTCAGGTCACAAAGGCTTATCTTCTCCCTCAATTTGTGGACTTTTTTTATTTCTGGGGATTTTTATTACCCAAACCCTCCAATCTCTACTTCGGGTTTCGGTTTTCAACGGCATGTTTTTCTGAATTTTGGATCTTTCCAACTTTGCTAGAAAGTTTTTTTCCTTTCTGGAAAAATTCATCTGAAAATTACTTGTGCCACATTTCAAAAAAAGATAAGTATAGCAAATTTTAGCTCTATTTTCCCTGTGAAATATCTTGGACTGCCCCTCTCTCCTCTTAGATGAAAGGATGGTGATTGTCAAAGCCTCATCCAAAAAATTATTGAAAATCCTGTTCTTCTAGTTTGTCTTAGTGTTGGACGGTGTCAGCTTAGGAACATTGTTCCTTTTCTATGCTTGCATGTGTGTGTATAATGATATCAAATATTTAAATTTGCTACAACACATAATTCGTCTTTTAGAAAAATTCTTTTACCATAAGATAAGTCACTCATTAATAATACTTTGATCTTATTTATAGGGTAGAGTAATAAGAATTTTCTTGATTTTATTTATAGTAAATTACTTCAACTAATTTTTTATATGAATATACAGCTTAAACCCTCTTTTATTATAATGTTGATTTTGTTTTCATAAAGTATAACGTATATTTTATAAGAATAAAATTGAAAAATTGTTAAATTTTAAAATGGTATTAAAGAAGTTTAAGGTTTTTATATTATAAATCAGTGGCTGATCTTTATTAAATTTATATATGCATGGCCGTGAAGTAGTTAACTCAATATGATGTGAATAATGAATTCGTAGCTGATCAGACTTAGTTAATCAGGCATAAAGATCATATCCGACAACCTAATTAGAGTAAAATTAAATATGCATTAAAAAAAAGAGAGAATTGCAGATCTAAAATTGTCCAGCTGAGGATCCCATATCTAATGAAACCCAAGTCTTTATTTTGCTTTTATATATACGACTGATATTCAATTATGTTTTTGTCAAATGAATTTTATATTTAAACTATGGTGCTTAGCGTTTTCTTTATTCTAGAATTAAATAAACTTATAAGGTGTATATAAGGAATATTAATTTTAACCCGTAGTCAAAGCTACAAAGTTCAGTAGTGAAGCAAAAGATAAATAGAAGGAGTGATGAAATTAAACTCAATTCTAATACTAGGAATGCGGGTTAGCTCGCCATAACCCTAACGGGCTGCATATGTGCAGTCCGAGCCCGCCATGGTGGGTTGGTATGCCAATCTAAAAACCCATAAAAATATTTTTTTAAAAAAATAAATTTCTATTTTTCTTTTTTATCTAATTTTTTATAAGATTGCATAATTATATAATTTTTTAATTCTATCAATGAATTTTTTTATAATTTTCTAAAAATAGAATTTAATATTAATTTTTCTTTATATAAAATATTGAAAAAAAAAAGCAAAAATATCGTATATTTTTAAAATTAAAAAATAAAAAGAGGTTAAACGAGCTGGCCAGCTAACTTACGGGTTAGTAGGGGCGGGTTGGAATCAACCCGCCTTACTTTGACCGGTCTAACCGGTATTACTAGCTCTACTCAATTCTATATATTAGAAGTCTCTTTTTCTTGTTACTGGCTTGTAAAGGAAAATGAATCTTTTTTTTTCTTTGCCCGAATAAAGGAAAATGAATCTAATTCATTACCTTTGGCTTAATAATAAATGCTGTTGACAATGGAAAGCTATATATGAACCCTATCAATTCGATGAGTTGAAAATTTGAAGATAGGTCCTATGCTCTTAGGTTAAGTAGTTCGGTGCTTTATCAACTTATTAACTGTCCAAATTTGCTTTTCTTACTTTTTTTTTGAGAAGGTATTTTAATGCATGCATAATTTAAAATGAAGATAACATCTTAATTAGAGGTTTTTTAAAAATCTATTTAAAATGCATCGGTTGAATATTTTAAAATTACATTTAAACATTAATTAAAGGGGTCTGATTGGAAGACGATCGTTAATTATCATGCAAATGGTTATTTCCTAAACCAAGTCATTATTTTAAAAGCAACTAGTTTTGGAAAAGTTCATTTATTCTTGAGTCACTGATTAATCCTAAAAGATTATGTGGGCCAAATAGTGGGGGGAAATCTATGTAACAATAAATAGAATGGTCAAATATTGTCACCAAAATTTTAATGGTCTTGTAAAAATAGTTAGGTTTAGGTCACGTTTTAGAATTTATAAGGTAACGCCTAACTAGTAACTTTTTTATAGGCACTAGTGTCATGCATGTGAAGAAAGACAAATACAAATGAAGTACTGTGAAACACTAAATATAAACACTTTCTTAATAAAACCAGTGTTCATGAAACCAAACCGGACCGGCCGGTTCGGACCAGAAACCAGCGAACCGGCCTCCAGTTCGGTCCGGTTGGCAGTTCGACCCCGATTTGGGGTCAAATCGATCAACTGGTATGATCCGAGGTGAACCGGGATCAACTCGGCCGGGGTAGTGGGTTGACCGGGTTGATCTTTTTTCTTTTCTTTTTTAAATTTTCCTTTAAAAAACAAAATAATAATTTGTTATTTTAAAATTAAAAAAAATAAAAAACAGAATTCTTTCTCACATAGACCCACTGTCGCGTTTGCATATACTAATATTCTTTTTAATTAGTTTTTAAAAATAATGAATTATTTTAAAATTTTAAATTTGAAGGTTAAAAAATAAAAAATAGAACCCCTTATCATACATTTTAATATTTTGTTATGATGAATATTTTAAAATTATAAATAATGTCGGAGAATATATAACGTACAAGTATATAATTAGTTTAGTAATTGTTACTTTATTAATAATAGAATTTACTGCTTAGTTTTTAGAATTTTCAATTTTGGATAGTTTGATTGTGTTAACGTGTGATAAGATTTATTTTTTTAATTTTTTTATTCCTCACCGGTCTGACCTCCGGTCTGACTCACTGACCCTTAACCCATTGCTTTATCCAGTTCAGTCACCGGTCCGGTTTCCTGTATCTTGAATAAAACTAAAAATTTTGATTTATTATGTTGTAATGAATTGATCCTTTTTTTGTAAAGGAATTTTAGGAAAGAAGTTGGGCTCACCCACTATTCAAGGGCATGATACCCAACTCTTGATCCACTGGGACCTGTCCCTACGGGTATTGGAGCATATCAAGTAAGACATTTAGTTCAGTTACACAGGTAGGTCAACCAAGCTTCAATAAGCTGTGGCGATGCCTCCTCAAATGTTGCGATTGAATCTACAATAAAATAACACTTCCTAGGATCGAACACTCCCCTTTTAAGTAAGGGTACTAGCCTAATCCTCTCGTCAGTTGAACCGGGGTTGAAATGGACCTTTTACTAGACTATAAATGTAGAGTGTCTTGACCATTGAAGCCCATGAGAGTGATTCAAATGAATTAGGTGAGGGTCTAATTAATGGTGGGTCGACTGATTGCAAGGGGAAGAAAAACACTAGAGAGGCAATTGTGAGGATGGCCTTTATAGCCCATTGACCTCATATGTGATGTTATCCACACCATTCATAAAAGCTGTCAATTTACGAGCTGCCCCCTTCTTTGGTCCAATTACAAGTTTCAACAACTGGTACCAATTATAGATTCAACAACCTAAATGCATTTATGAATCGTTTGGTAGACTGAAATTGATTTGGGTAGAAATGTAAATGGATATGGAGATGAAAATGGAAAGGAAAATGAAGATGGAAATGTATATAAATATAAAAATAAATAAGCGGTCAAAAAAATCAATTCTATGGAATTGAATACAATTACATGGGTTACATCATAAAATTCATTTCTACCCATTTTGAATTCCATTTCCAATTCCACCCTCCAATTCCACCATGGGAAATGAATTCCATTTCCAATTCCACCATACCAAATATGGCATTAATCTTCTTCTGACTACTTTTGTTTCAGAATTCAAATAACCATAAAACACCTTTTTTGAAGAACAGATGGAATTTTTTTTAAAACTGGGGTTGAGCTTCTTGTCTTTTAAATTTCTACATAAAATCAAGTTAATAGAAAACTTGAATGGTTATATTTTGGAAGAAATATTACTGCCTCTATTCTATATCTTTTGTTGTTCAAGGTTATGTCATATATGTAACAGGGCCATTACTCCCCCCAAAAGCTAGTTCGTGGGGTGCGCAGCGCGCCCGCTTATCTAGCCCAGCACCTTCCCGAACCTCTCCGATGTAGGACTTTGACATTCTCTCCCAGCCAATCCGCGAGCGACCTCGCCGCGGGGCCCACCGGCAATCTCGCCGGCGTCCAGAGGGTTCACCAGAGACCGAAGGCTCAGGGCTGGCTCTGATACCACCTGTCACGGGGCCATTACTCCCCCCAAAAGCTAGCTCGTGGGGGCGTGCAGCGCGCCCGTTTATATAGCCTAGCACCCTTTCAAGCCTCTCTGATGTAGGACTTTGAAATATAGTAGTAAAAAATATGTAGTTAATGTAAATATTACTATAAGTGGAAAAAACAGAGAGATGAATGAGAAATTTAATTATTAAATGAGGGTATATAGTACGAGGTCATGGGTTTTTAAGATAACAAGTTTTGAAATAAAACAAAATGTCTAAAATAATAGTAATAGACATGGAATGGAAGAAGGAATATTAGCTCTTGATTTTCCAATCTATTACACCTAAATATATATTTATATTTTAATTTAATTGGTAATGTTTATTAAAAAAATTGTACCTCTGAAAGAGCAAATTTTTTTCCAAAAAAAAATCATCAGTTGAATTTTGAGGTTTCTACTATATCATTTTTTTAATTGTTGAAGTGAAATTCTTTAAGTCAATACTAGTTTAACAGAATTTTAAAATTTTATAAAATAGAATTTTTATTATTAAGGAAAGTCCACAACATGGCATTCTTTATCAGACAATTAAACCCAATAAATATGGGAAATTACTACAAAGTATTAAGAAAAGAAGCATCTAATAACCAATTCTCCCTTGTCATTTAAACTTTTTAACGAGTAAAAGTTTCTTCTTTTGAAACCCAATGATAATTCTCCTTAATAAATATTATCAAATATGTGAAGCTTTATCCAAATAAATAATGCATCCGCAATAGTCTCTTGGTAATAAATTAGAAATCCCTACACAGTAGAGAACAAGAGAGTGCATGAATTGTCAAAGGTTAAGACTCATAACAACATGAAACTGTGAATGGAACACATCTGTTTTCCTGTCTCCTGAATTTTCTTGTCCACTGCATGAACAATCAAATCTGACTTCATAGTGTGTGTTTGGGAACTCCGTTGGGAGAATGGAGTTTACAGATTCCGAGGCATTTTGTGGATTTCAAGATGGTTTTACGGATTTCAAGATGGTTTTTATGGATTTTGAGATGGTTTTTACAAATTTTAAGATGATTTTTATCTTGACAAGCGTGTCCGTTGGAGAAAATGGCTTCCCAAACAGGCACATAGTTCCCCAATTCAAACGCATTCACATGGCATTGATTACTTGAAATCAAAACTGTACTCCTGTACTTAATACAAGAGCTATCCGTAACTAAACTTACGAATACTAAGAAAATTAGTTAATCTAATTATCTGTAACATATTTGTAGTTGTTTTCTAAATATCCCTTTTAGTTACATGGATCAAAACCACTCTTAAACCAAACTATTAATGTTTACAATCAATATAAATACTTAAGAGAAAAACTTGTACATTTGATAGATATCGGATTAAAGTTTTATTTTACGATCAAATTATCTCAAACTAATTGTTATATTAAGGATTGTAAGATGTGTATAGAGAAGGAACCCACACTCAAAAACACACCCCCAACCATCCCTATTGATAACGAGTATATAGAAATCATGACTTCCTCTGGAAGAGGGGATACCACATTGCCAATTTAGCCATAGGCTCATCACTCATGGCATTATAATAGAGAATATATAGACTGGATTTGATATGCTTCAGTTTCAATCTTTTAAAGCTGAATGTCTATGGAGTGAGAGGGATAGGACAGAAGCAAAGTGGAGGCAAAAAAAGCAAGGGGGAGTGGTAGGACCTGCAAAATGGAAATAGCACCTTAAAAGCAACGCTGATTAGAAGAGTATCCCCTGTATCTGTCTCTCTGTTACTGTTACTACCTTTTTTTCTCTTAACCTTTGTCAGTTTCACTCACTGTCTCCCCTCCTCAGTCTTCATGGCTCCACCCTTTCCTGTCTTTTGACCAAACCAAACCCCCTGCTCTCTCTCTCCTCCACCCCTCTCCCTCCTTTAACACCTTTCTCAGATTCTTTCTTACCCTGTCTTACTGTTCATAAATCACACTTCGTCTCACGATGCTTAGCTTAATTAATCATGGTAGGCCTCCCCATTAAATCATTACTATTAAACTCACATTCAAACCATGGACATGTGTATGCCCTCAAGCAAACTCAACTAGACCTTCGAAACTCCTATCATGTATAAGCCAAGCCTTTCTTGTTCTCAAGGTCAAGTCGAACTTTTTTGAATTTGAAATGTCCTTGCGTCTTCAAACATCACTGCCTTTTAGTCATTAGTGTTCATTTTTAAGATTATAATTAAAATTTTACGTAATTAACAATTGATCCTTCAGCGAATGCGCTTGTAAACTAGTAGTGCGAAAGTTTCTGTATAAATGAATATCTATGTTTGGTCCAGTTCGTAAATTTATGCAGTTAATACCTACCATCTAATTTTTTTAGAAAAAAAACAAATGATCCTTCTTGCTATTTTATACTATTAATAAAATCACAAGACTAGTTGGTGGGGTACCATTTAGTTAATGCTTCAAGGTTCAAGCCTAATGAACTTAGGAGTACGAAAGAACACTAAAAATTACAATAAGCTTATGAGTCTACGTTGAACAGAATAGATATTTGAATTTTCTTGAAAAAGAATTACCTTTATTTTTTTTTTCTTCCAATTTTAGTCCAACTTGGCTTACTTCCTTCTTCGAATTTCTTTTTGTCTATATATACACACTGCCAGTCCATTTAATTGTCCCCAATTTCCCCTCTCACGACTACTCTCTCTCTCTCTCTCTCTGCCTCTCCCCGGTTTCTCTCTGTCTTCTTTTATCGCAGACGAAGCAAAGCTCAAGGACTGGTTTTTCAGCTGTCGATTGTCGTCACATTTTCTCACACATAAAATGTCAACAAAAAGCAAAAGGGCATGTTTCAGTCCTGATGTAAATGAGAAACCAACCTTGTTTCTTAAGCATGGTGAGCGCAGTAGTGGAAGAGTATTAGGAAACAGGAAGAGGATAATCGGAACTTGGACTTTCCGGTTGCCAAAGGACCCGAAATTTTCGTCGGTGAGATTTCTACTGAGGCTTGGAGCAAAGGTGGCCAGAGCTACTGTGAGGGTTATTTCCATGAGAAGAAGATCATCAAGGAAGGTTTCTTCTTCATCAACTTTGGTCAGGTCACGTTCTTTATCAGATCCTACTGATTCACACAGAGCTGAAGCTGTAGAGGATTGCATTGAGTTCTTGCACTCTTCCTCCTCCAGGGAGAGACCCTCCAGTTGAGTTATCTGCTAATTGTTGTTAGATTTAAAAAAAAAAGTTTTGTAAGTTTCCTAGACAAGTATAATAGAGAAAAGGGTATGCTTTACTGATTTGGATTAACATGTTCTTCAGTAAAGATCTGGAAAAAATGGAAGTTTTGTATCGGTAAAGATTTTTTAGTTCAGAATCAGTTGGTGATCTTTTTCATTTTTTCTTTTTTGCCTCAGGATTCAGAACAATTAATCTCCCACCTTAAAAATCCTGTTTTTTTTTTTTTTCAAATTGTGGAGCTTGATGCTGCAAACATTTGATGTCAAAATGAATTTCCAGCTTCTTGGTATAATCACTCGGTTTGTTTTCATTCTTTCTGGCCCTTGTTTTGTTTTTTCATAAGAGCTAAATAGCAAATACACCATGTGTTGGGACTAGTAGGGAGTGAGTTAGAATTTGAGCAACTGAACAATAACTCATACTGGCTCAAATTGAAGCTGAACAATCACATTAAAGAGGTAACATGTTCATGTGCATTGGATAAAGCAACGGCACTATTGTTAATATAAATAACTATCATTAATGAAGATTGAAGAGGATAAATCCAAAATACTGATAATAGAAGTGGTCAATTAGATGGTTTGGTTCATTTATAATGATTAAGTTAGGATGATAGAATCATTAGTTGGCTCTAAAACATGCTCTGTTTTTTTAAGAGATCTTTCCTTTAACATTTATTTCTTACTTCTCATTTTATCCTTGAGTAAGTACCTAAGGCTAAACATTAGGTAACAGAGATAATCGTCTCCTTTCCCTTAAACCCTCTCCCTCCTCGTGAATACAGAAGTCAAATGCTAGCATATACTCCCTCCCACCCTTATACTATATGACGCATTCTAAAAGGATTATTTCGTCCATAATAATGTCACTTGGAGAGTTTTTTGCATTTATTAGTCAATTTTATTCTTGTAATTTTCATTCTAAATCTTATTAATAAAACAGATTTAATTGGTTAATTGTCATTTCATTTTTTTTTTGTTTGCGTAAGTTAGTTAAAATATTTCAGATCATTTACTATTAGTGGCAGCTGCCAACTCATTGCTATAAGCACCCTGAACTCAACAAAAGCTCAAACGCGCTGCCAGTTGTTGTATGTACGTGGGAGACACTCGTGTACAACACATCTGTGAACATGCAATGATCAAGATTTATTAATTTGAACAACCTCCCAAGTCATGTGCAGATGAAACCTGAGTCATTTGCATGTACTTACATTGTAATGGACAAAAGATTTTACTCAGATTTTACAGCTCATAGGAGCATTTCTGGGTACTCAGGCCTCATGTCAGAGTTAGGTACCCCAGCGCATATCTCTATGTTGATCATCTGAAATACTCATCAGAACATTTCATCCAACATTGAATAAGAGTTTGTTTGGAAGTCTCGCGTAAAAAAACTTTTACGGAGTTAGAATCAAAATCTAAATTTTATCGAAAAGTCTAGATTTCTAAACATGGATCAAAACGAGTCTAGAGCCACCACCACCCATATGTAAAAATCAACCAATATCTCTGTTGATATCTACTTTGCAGCAATCTTTTGACCGGAGAAATTTTGTCCGAAATGACCCAACAACTACGTGATGCGAGTCATGTTCCTTTAAAAGACCTTAGGCTTTGATAAATATCAATGGTTTTCCCTTCTTACAAAAACAGTTTAGGTGACTTTGGGTGAGCTTGTTAAGGTTAGCGTATGTCTTCAAACTTAAATAACAGTTGTATATTACCCATCAACAAGATCTTCACATCACTAATAGGATTTAAATTCTCAAAAGTTAACTTATTACCAACTGGATTAACTTTATGAGGCCATGTTAATGGTTTTTGTTGCCATATGAAAAGGCATAGAAAATTACGGAGGCAACAGTTTCCCTCCAGGATACCTTGTCTTTTTGTTTAGCTTATGTCTGAAAGAACCTCGTTAAAGCAACAGTATCACATTTGGCATCATCCATTGGAACAGTAATAAGCTTGGGCAGTTATCTGTAAAGAATTTTAGAATTTCAAAACGTTGTTACAAAAAGGACGATGCCAGCCAGGAAGGCAATCATTGTGCAGACAGAAAAAGAAATGGCTACAGTTCACAATCACACGTATGGTAATAATTGTCGGTCCACTAACAATATTTTACTAAGAAAGAACCAAAAAAGTGCATAGCATGATTAAGAATCCAAGGTGAGACTTACCAGTTCTTGGATTCCATGACTGGATTGCTCTCATGTGTTCCTTCGGCTGGTGGTCGTAGCAGAAATGACATGAGCGATCAGTATCATACGAACCGAGGTCCTGACAATCTAGAAAAGGACATAGATCCTATTAGAGCACTCTAATCACCCACCACTAAAATCAGCAAACACTGTAAAATTATCATAGCCTAATGATGAATTTGAGACTAGAGCAATGAAAACAAGATTGGATCATAAATGAGCAAAAGCGTTTTTCTTGGAGCATGATGCTTGTGCTCGTTAAATTGCATTCACGAAGGGCTGAAGAATCCAAGTTTGAATTCCAGTCCAATCCAAGTAATAAAAAACAATTTGTACAAAAGTAATCTATAATTACAATTTGTTTCCTGTCAATTTCCATTGGTTTTCTATAGTAAACTGCAAATACCTTGTTCCCTTTATTATCCAAAGCTGGGGGACTGCCATCCTTCTCAGGCCCTGATGCTGATCTTTTGAATCCTTCAGGAAGGGTTTGATTTAGAGAAAAGTTAATTTTCCAGACACTTGGAAATCAACTTTTCAGTTGTTTGAGTGAATATGAATATGAGGGGAAAAAATTAGAACTTATGTTTTAAACATCTCATAATTAGCACTACCTCCAATCTCTAATATAAGAGTTAGTTGAGAGATTGTGTTTGATCCTAATCTTAATGCGCTTTGTGTCCCAAATTGATAATTTTTTTAAAATATCCTTATTGATTGTACAAGGGAACTCCCACTAAGGGATAGTTTCAATGCAAATTATTAAAAATGGTAGTTTGGAAGCATATTTGTTACAAATAACTAACTAAATTAATTTTCTTTATATTCACAAATTAGTTATCTAACTTTTGTATTAAAAACTGGAGGAGGTAGTAGAAGACTATTAACTTTTTCTTGCATCTCATTATCAAAATGTTGTTATTAATAGGTATCCAATTCCTTGAGAAAATTAGCAAAATATATAGGAATAACCGCCTCTATCTCTTTCCTGTGTAAAAATCACTTTAAATTAGTAAGGTCAAAATCAGTTTTGGAACATGTAATTTCAAGGTTTTAGGGAAGCAAGGTTAGGTGCCAAATTCAAATTTCTATTGCATTTGTCCAAAAATAGATGAGCTTCTGTCTAATGATTCTCAATTCTTAAGAAATCACAAATCCACTTAGCAGGAAGAAAAATTACAAAGAAACTGTAGGGAATATAACAAGGATACTTCTAAAAAGTTAGAATAGTAGGAAAAGGGGAAACCAAAAACCTTACCTATGCCACAATTGCGGCTGCTTTTTGGTTGTTGATAAAGTTACCACAGGGAAGAATAACTTCAGCTGCAAATGAAAAGATACTAAAAATAAAATGATATTATGAAGAAGTTTCTGAGTACACTTTCTAAGACAGTTAATACGCATGTATGGCTTTTCGACGACAGTTAATGAGTATGCAGCAAGAACATAGAACTGCACAACAATCTCACAAGGACAACTGAAACTTCAGATACTCTCAATGAGTAGGTTCTAAACATACAAAAGGCATGGCTATTATGAATCAAATCAATTTGGAAAGTAACTCGGTGCTTTTCTTTTTCTTACAAAGTACCACTATGTATATATTGCTTTTGTATATCTAGTTGCTCATGATTCCCTTTATTACAGACTTGTTTAACTGATATTAGAGGATTTTATCATTCTTTCCATGAAGTGTGGAGATAGCTTTCAAAGTCACAAGTCATATATCGCATTTACCTTTGGGTTAGTGACTTTCATTTTAGTGCTAATCAAAAGTTTTTGGGGGAAACACTATTACAAAAAGTACTTTTTACGCTCTACTTTTAACCTAATTGATGCCCTTTCTCGAGGGCGCGTATGTAATGGGAGTAGAAAGTTAGAGCATACGATTCCCTATACATAAAAGGCGCTATATGTACCCTATGACGCCCTATATTTTAAGATAGGGCGCCATACCCTACGGCGCCCTATCTTGAAATATAGGGTGCCGCAGGTATAATATTTTTTTTTTAAGAAAACGTTCTGTTCAATATATGTACCTATTAAAACGTTCCATTCTTTTGATTACACAATAACATTATGCGCCTCAAGATCTTTATATATGGAAAATTGTCCAAATACAAGGCACAAAAACAACAGCAGTTACATTGTCGCATAACAATTTCTTATGGGCTTCAAGTAAATACAATCTTCTGCCAGTGAAGCACCTGCAAAAACTCAACAATATCAGATGATTTAGATTTCAGATCAGGAAAGCCAAACTAATATTTAGTGAGACATGAAAATAAAATGAATGCAAATAAATAAAACATAACTCTGCCAAGTAGAAAGGATGAAGACGGAGGCAAAAGGAAGTGAACCCCATTTCTTTCTCTTCTTCTTCTTCAACTGCATCGTCTTCTGTTAACGACCGTGCATCTCACCTCTTGTCTCGTAACTGCAGCATGGCGAAAGAAGGGGTGTGAATAAAATAACGCAAGATTTGAGTACGAATAGAGAGTAAGAGCTGAATGTGGGAGTTGAGAGAATAAGGAAGAGATAAATGGGGTCATCTCTTAAAAGAAGGAGATTCTCGGGCAGAATGAAACCATTTCAAATTTTGTGGCAGGAGGGCTTTTTAGGCGCCCTATATCTAATATAAAGTGTAAAAGGGTGCCTTTAGGCACCCTGTAAAAGGGGATAGGGTATAAAAGGATGCCCTTTTGGAACTTATTGTTAGCTCTTTATGTACAATGGAACTTATTGTTACCTCTTTTGGAAAAGGAAAACTGAAGGCGATTTAGAAACTGAATTAGTTGTGAATTGGCGAACAAAACAAAGAATGAATTATTCATAGTAGTTCATACCAAGAGCAAAATATTCCTCCTACTTAGATCTCTAACATGCAAATTAAAGCATACCAAGAGGGAGCAGTAAATTTGTGGTTGAAATTAAAATGATAGAAAAACAGCAAATGTGTACTTTTTATAGCACTCAAATGAGATTCATGAACACATGCATGTCTCGGTAGTGAACCCTAACCAAATTTCCAATAAATTCTCGCCAAAACGTTAACTTATCCACCCAACCGAATCGCAGAAGAAAAATAAAAACAACTAAAACCAAAAACTCAGAGATCTCCGATCAAATTTAAAGGATAAAGTTTAGATAACCCAAATACATTATAGTATCGACATCAATATAAATTATATAGCAAGCTGTATTACTATTCGTGGACCATACATGATGCAACTCAGCTTAGACTCCATGCAAACAATAGAACCAACAATCTAGTTTCTTTAGTAAATCAAGATTCAAGACTCGTGAACTTTTCTCAACCTTTACCTACTTTTAATCAAGTTATTATGAAATAATTTGGGTAATATTGAGATATATATATATATACACACACACACGCACACACTTCTGCAGTATGGGCTTAGCTGTCTCCCAGAACCTGGATAACACCTTAAATTGGATTCATTTGCTTCAAATCAATAGCTGCAATAAGAACCACCATCCCCACTTAGCATGATAGCTGTGTTCCTTATTATTCTCTCTGTCTGATTTCGTTATGGAGGCATTTAATAGTTATGTTCTTTATTAATGAAGTTAATTTATAGAAGATTTTTCTTTTAATTATTATCATCTCCAACCGTGGATTATTTTGCCAGGAAGTTAAGGAAAAATATAATGGCAGAAGTAGAAATTAAACTCAAGTACCAAATGAGAACTCAATCTGTTTTTCTTTCAGATCTATTTTCTTGCCAATAAGGTGTTAGATTGCCCTAATTTCACAACCCTAAATGAACATTTCAAATATTTGCCCTCTTTGGGCACGTTTGGGAATGCGGTGAGCAGTACTTTTACGCAAGTCGAGGTAAATATGTGAATGAGATTATCTCGTTTTAGGAAAAAACAATGTTGAACGTACGTTTTGCTTTTGTCCCAAGCAAGCTTATTTTGATCAAATGCCAGCGTTACTGATCACAGGTACAGTTTGCAGTCTTAGAGTAGCACCTTTACTCGATTGTTAGAATCTTGCAAACACTGGAACCAGAGAAATAAACCGGCAAGACATAGTAGAGTGAATTTTTTTGCAGCTACATTAATGAGATGCTCATCTTCGTAGAGCAGTTTTGCCGTTGCAGATGAACGAGAACAAGTCAAAAAAATTAAAATAAGGTCACTTCTCTCTAAATGAATGCCTTAGAAACAGTTAAAAAAAAGCCAATATAAGTTCAATCACCAGTACCTGACTCCAGCTACCAGACAAATCGCATAAATCTACAGCAACTCTCACCCGTGTATAATTGGAGGCTGGACAAGAGCATCTTTTATTTCCGAGAAATAAATAAAGACAAAGATTTCTAGTACAGAGCGTGAAGCGAAACGATCACTTTGGCAAGAGGACTCAGATAAAATGCAAATGAAGGAACTAAAGAAAGCATATTCTGAAAGATAACGAACATACCCTCCCATCCCTGGAACTCTTGAAGCTCTGATAATGGTTTGTGAAGTCGAACACTTGTAAGCATAGAATTGAAGGGACTCTGTTCTCTTTCCCCTCAAGAGTTCACATTCCACAGTTTAATGTGAAGGGAAATGGATTTACGGTTCTTCAAAGTTCAAACCATTTTTTGCATGCAAAGTTGTGATTTGTGGATAAACACTAATCAAAGAGACTTCCCAGAAATGATAAAAAAGACAAACAAACAAATGAATGAAATCTTAAGTCTGGATAACGTAACGTTGATCGTTTAGCTACTGCGGCTAAAAAGTTGTGGCTAGTAAATATAACATGGCATCAAGAGCATGCAGTATTTTAATCTTTTCTATGCAACTTTACCCTACAAATTTTTAGTTTGATGCAATTTCATAGTGTTCTTAATTCCGTTATCTTTTAACCAATTATTTTAGAAAACTTAATATTTTAGTTCCCCATTTTTAACTTATTTAAAATTTAGTTTCTCAAAGTATTTTATGAAATAAAGTTAATAAAAAAATAACTCTCAAATCTTCTTAATGATTTTTTTACCAGGATTCTAGAAATTAAATTTATTTACATACTTTATCCATTTATGGTGTGTTTGGTTAAAGGGGAGAGGAAGGAAGGGAAGGGAAAATGTTTCTCTCCCCTCATTTGGTTTAAAAATTTTGGAGGGGAAGATGGCTCATATTTACTCTCTCCTCCCCTCCCCTTATAAACCTCTATTTTAACTCCCTTCTAAATTTTGGAGGGAAGAGAAGCTAAAATTTTTGAAAAGTTAATACCTCTAATTTTTCTCCTTCCCATGAAACTTTATACATAATTTATGGTAAATATATAATTTTTTTTGAACAAAATGATAAATATATAATTTAACTACTTCTAAAAATGTGCACACACATAAAAAATTTGATTTTTCCCCCTATGTTATCCCAGCGAATGAATTTTATTTTTTTCAACATAATAAGCAGTAAAGGAGAATTAATAATTTTATTATGAATAATGTGATTTGCATATGTTCACGTGCTTCTCTTTATATTAATATTAGAGTTAAGGTGCAATAGAATCATTATTAGGGTTAAGATATGATTTTAGCAATGAAGTTTTTTTAGTACGAGAAGGTATAAAAATTGAGTAATTTTAGTAACTCCATTTAATTGACTCAAATGTTCATCTCTTTTTTGACTTTGGATCCACTTATTCTCCCTCTAACTTAAAATTCAATTTTAGCTTATTGGTCAACCAAAACATTTCTATCAGATAAGTATAGAACTAAATAAATATTTTTTACATGCATGCATCCATCCATCCAGCCAGCCATGCATGCATTCATACACACATTGATGAGAATGAGAAATTTATTTGGTCTCAATGCTATTCAATTGTATAATACAATAAAAGAATATGAGCGTATAATCAGGAAAACTGGAGAAAATTCTCTCATTGTTCCTTCATTGAAAATTTTATTGGCGAGAATGAGAAATCAGAGTAACAATTCATCGAGTCCTTTTGAAGTTTGGCCAGGACACTTCTCAGGCTGCAACTAGGATACTAAACGATTGTGTAGCAAATCATAATAGAGCTACAGGGAGCCACTGGAACGTAAGCGGCTTAACAAGGAAACTTAAGGATGAATTGGAATGCACAATCAGGTAACATATACTTGACAGAACCTTCACTTCATTGACCAAACAATCAAGGCCGGCTGGGGGATTAAAATGTATTATGTAGGCCATGAATATATGGGCGAGGGATAAGCAATATAAAAATTTTGATCAGCTTTACAAGAATCGTCAGGGTTCATCCAATGAAGCCTAAACTAAAAGCCTCGTAGTTAATACAAATATATCAACAGTGAAATGCCTCACATGCAACTTCAGTACCAGTCACGGTGACTCCACAGGGAAGACTTCTTCCTCCTCAAGGCACTCAATATTCAGCTTCCGATCTAATGCCTTTGCGTCTTCAGCATCCTCGTATTCCTTGTACAGTATCTGAAATAAACACGCGGAATTTAGAATCTTGTGCGGATGCCACAGCCACATCGATCCAGTCCTCAAATCCATCTTTAGAATTGGAATAGGTAGTAACCTTGTTGTTTATCAAGTTGTGAAGCGCAATGACGCAACGGATGAGAGAGCATAGATACATGATTAACATCATGTCGTTTTTTTGTACTACACAAAAGAAATTCAAAGGAACATGGCATTCTTATTGTACAAACTAGTTGATAGATTTCAGTTAAAAGGGGATGAGAATATTCATTGTTCCACAAAGCTTACCTGTAAAGGCCTTGATTAACTCAGAATCATTGAGATTCGTAAGATAGTTGAACACATCCTGCGAATCTCAACAACTTAGCAATCTCAAATTATGCAGAGAATACTTAGTATATGGCAAATTATATGCATTATGGTGGCCATGAGAACTTTCTTTTCCTCTAACTATGGAAGAGATTTATTTGATGGGACATTTTCTCATGACATGACGCAAATAATGTAGCTGTGGATATCCCTAACTAAAGTAATGGCAATTGTACCTGCAGATGGTAAAGTCCATCATGGCTTGGTGGGCAACATCCCCAAACAAGCCTACAACAGTACCAATGCATATCTCTCATTTTGTAATGTAAACCCTTCAAGCCTGTAAGTATATCAGAAACCTGAACAACAGAGAAGGTAATTTGCGACTTCAGTTTCTTCTTCAAATAGGATACAAACATTTGTACAGTTCTCAAGTTAGTGATGAAGGAGATAGACTTGAAAACAATGTACAGTACACTACTAGAAAAGATAACGGAGAGGGAACTGAGCAGGTGGAACCTCCTCTGCAAGTGTACTGATGGCTGTATATTTCACATCTCTTGACAATTTTTCAACTACTGCAAATAACAAGATGTTAATGCCAATAATGGACAAGTAACATCTAATCACAAAGCAAGTCAACTTCTATCTCTTTTTATCATCTTACCAATTTCTTCAGCCTCATCTGCAACAATTTCAGAAGGGACAGGAACAAAAATCTTCTGATTTCTTGTTGCAGCATTCTGTTATCATAAAACAAAGGATTTATATCCCCATACAGTTTATTCTAACTGTTTAGTGAACTATACACCTTCACTGTGTATACCTAGCATCATATTGGTCTCACCTTCTCCTTCACTCCTTCAATATCATAGTAAGCTTGTGTGGGTGTGGCATGACCCCAACAACGCACATTAATAATGACCAAGATCGGATTTGAAACATAGCTAACACAGGATAAAGAGGTCCATTAGTGAGAAGAGAAAGCTTGAAAAGTTGAGAAGGAAAGCAATAGTCAGGTGCAAAATTTCAAACCACAATATTAATGTATATGTGTGAATCGCAGTTTTTTTCCGTATTAAAGTATTTGAACAAGTGAGTGTTTGGCAAACCATCCAAAAGCAATTCAAGCAAACCAAACCATGGTTTTGAAAAATATATCCTTTGGATCGGAGCTTTTTAATGACAGTGTCATAATATCAGTGTATGTGATGTCAAAATTGCCCCTACAAACCTTCAAGTAAGAACGTGGCTTCCCTCTTGATTTAACTTGGATTTTTTTCCAGTTTTTGTAAAAATACATTTAACCTTACATTTTATAAATATAGACATATTAATTATATAAATAATAATTTTGTCTTATATATCTTTGTATATTATTTATTAATTATTTTAAAAATACAAGTTAAAATTTGTCATTTACTTGATTATCACTTTAACTTATGTCCTTTTTAATAATTTGCACATAGAAAATCATTTTGATAATAATCATCCAAACATATTAAAGTCACTTTTTCTTCGAAATCTATTCTTCAAGATCACTTTTGTTGCTTTTCTGGAAAAAGCTATTCTCCAAAAGGTAACGATCAAGCATCATAGTTTACGTAAACGTTCAGAAGGAAACATCAAATTAAAATTCAATTGGCACAACAGTAATACATATACAACAAAAAGGCCCGGGCTACGTGGGAAAAAGCAACAAAACTATCATGAAGAGAAAACAAAATGGCCTTATACAAAAAGAAATCAACATCTTTCCCAGATATTCTTCAAGAAGAAAGACATTCTTACTTGTGGAATAATCTGTGAATGTCCAGATCATTCACTCGAAGGCCTGGGCCTGTACTGTACCATCCCACAACATGCTCATTCGCTGAAATATAGCCACCAAGAGTCCGTATATTACCAGGAGAATCGCAAAATGACATCACTCGAAATTCCAAAGATGAGTCTTACAGTACATTGTAGCAAGCAAGATTACCATTTGTTTTCTTGAACATAGGAAGCATTGCCCTGACGTAGCGGTGGTCAAGGAAACAGATACTTGGGTCCGTGTCGTCTTCCTCAAAAGGAACTGTCGTTCCAGAAACACAAAGATACAGAACAGCTCACCAAAATGATGATATCATGTTAAGGTAATTTAGTCACAAACAAAAATAGTAATGAATCACATATGTAATATAAGAAGTCTGTAAGCCATAAAGGCCGGACATCGTGTGCTAGTTCTAATGGGGAATCCACAGAAGAATAAGCTGAGGCCAAATTGCCAAGGTCACAAACCTAATCCTTATTTCCCCTCTTGGTTAAACAAGAATTAAAGCAGAATGCTTCTATCAAGAAATGTGTTCGCTCCCCTATAATCCTGATTCCCGGCTTTCTTGACCCGAAAGACGGCAAAATGTTCCTAATCTACCAAAAATTCTCTCTTTCCCGAGTTTTTAGCCGTAAATTCGCATGCTTCTTCCGTGAAACCTGCCAGGGAGTTGAAATTGGAGAGACAGACGCAGACCTGCATAGCTGTTGGAAACATCGACGGTGCCTTTGAATGAGCTGCCAAGCAAGACTCCGACGACCCGCCGAGACGATTTCTTGGAGACCCGATTGTAGTTATCGACGACGTTTAGAAGAACCAGAGGATGTATTATGACCTTCTCGATGGCCGTTGATGATATTTGCAGCAACTTGCTCGAGTCCATGTTGAACAACCTCTGAAATCCCTCCAATCCTTCGTTTCTTCCTCCTTTTGGATCTCTAACCTCTCTGTTCAGATTATATTGTCAACAGAATCACAGTCACAACCTCGTCAGGCGAATTACTATCGGATGAGTGTGAAGAAGATGGCGTGTGATACGATTCTACCTGTGGATCTAATCTTGATGCCACTGCACAAACAAAGATGGCGCCAAAATTGCATTTGCACAACAAAACACTTCTTTTCCCAAATTTAAAAAGAAAAGGTGCATAAATTTTATAAATACTCCCTTTTACATTAAAAACGTTTGAATTATTATTTATTATTTGATGTTAATAAATTATTATACTATTTAGATTAGCAGTGAAAACTATTATTTAACTTACATGTAATTACAAAAATGTCGGTTATAAGTTTCAAACTTTAAATAATTACATTTTTTATTTATTATTTTTAAAAGGAAAATAAGAAAAGTATATGCACTATTTTTTACCGACAATAAAAATATATGTGCTAAAAATATGGGCCTGAGATGAAATGAATGGGCTCATCAAGAAATTCAAGATCTGTGTGGACTCTGTCCCCCCAAAATATATGCTGCTTGGGCCTAAAAATATACATACGGCTTACTTTACCGTGTGACTGATTGTATATTCAAGTTGATTGTTATTATCAATGGGCGTTTAGTAGAGTTGATAATGACTACTACTAGCATTCTTCAGTGTGAGGATTCAAACCCTGGGGAGTGATAGCCGTAATAATTAACGCAACCTCAAAGATGTTGTCCCATCGATATTTTGCTACCACCGTAAGATCTCCTCGCAGGGGTCCGGATTAGTCTAGGGCGGGCAATGAACCCATGATACCGGATGGTTTATACCAAAAAAAAGTTGATTGTTATTAAACAATCAATCATAATGGGTTAATACTTTTTGTAATACGATAAATTAATATTTAAATTTTTATTAGAAGATATATTTATTCACATTTAGTGCAAAAGAAAAGTATCTCGAATATGCATTTAGTAAAAAAACTTGATTGTTGTTATTATTATTTTTATTTAATCAATGGTATCTCCAAGCCACTTTATTCTTGGAATTGATTCCTTTCGAGCTTTAGAATGTAAATGTATTCATTCCAATAAATGCATTTCTCCATATGTAGACCTTTTTTCTCATTGATATTATTTCTGTTTTAATTAGTGGTAAAAACTATTTTTCCAACGTGATTAACGGTCGACAAGATAAATATGATATCGAAGTCTTATTTCATTAATTTGCATGAAGGAGCTAGTGGAACACTATCCCAAACATGCTCACTAATATGTAGTACTACGGTGTTGCTAGTAGGCCGTTGTGAGTCATAACCAAGGTATACAAAACCGGACCGATGACTGAACCGGATAAGGCAGTGGGTTAAGGGTTAGTGGGTCAGATCGAAATCAAACCGGGGGTCAGACCGATAAGGAATAAAAAATAAAAAACTCATCACACACTGATATAATTAAACTATTGAAAATTAAAAATTCTAAAAACTAAGTAATAAATTCCATTATTAACAAAATAACAATTATTAAACCAATTATATATTTATAACTTATTTATTATCTAACATTATTTATAATTTAAAAATTTATTTTAATAAAATATCAAATTACATAGATTATAAAATATTTCCCCTACAATCATTTAATTTCTAAATTAATAATCATTACTAGAATTATGATTAATATTATTTAAATATATATATCGAGGGATGTGACATTCCCTCTTTCAATTTTATTTTTGTACGTGAAACATCAATGAATGGCACAAGCCTCCCCCCTCCCTATTGGGGGTCCTTACGTGAAACATTATTTAATAATCAACGCCTTTATTGGGGTCCTTATTTCTATACACACAAAACCCCCTCCCCCTGATGACCGACACTAGCTGTATATCTACGTGGCTATGGATCGGCGGTGAAGAGATGATTATGATAGATGATGTGAAAGACGCGCCAATTTATACATGCAAAGAAAGCTTATCACTTTTTCTCAAACTCTCTTTCTTCAACTTTAACTTTCCTTTATCATTGAACCCTGTTTTCAATCTCTCCTTCAGGCAAAGCAGGGAACGAGAAGCTGGTCCAAACAGCAAAACAGGGAACGAGAACCACTGGTCAGGCCAGGAAACTTGGCCGGAGCTGGAGCGTTTTTCTGGTTAAAGTAACCTTGTTCTTCTTCATCTCTCCTTCCTCCCCTCTCCACCGGCCACTGTTGGTCGAAGCTGTTTTTAAACGTAATTCGGTCGACCCTCTAACTCGGCGGGTCGACCGAGTTACCATCGGGTTGTAGCGAGTTAGTCCGAGTTAGACCAAAATCGCTATAACTCGGAGTCAACACCCAACTCGGACTGGATTGCAGGCTGAGTCGCCGATTTCTGGCTTGACTCGGCCGGTCCGGTCCGAGTTCCTGTTCATTGGTCATAACAAAATATTTAACGGATTAGGTGTAATTATGCTTCACTTGATAAATCCATGATTTATGGTTTGTTTGATAAACAATTTTTAGTAACAATGCAATTTTGAAAGATAATTAGAAGCAGGGAAGCACTCGTTTGGCCTTGAGAGAGATAATTCTTTTTATTCTATTTAAAATTCACGTCATTAAATTTTTCATATAAATATACAGTTTTACGAATAATTTATCATCACGTTGACTTTGTATTTAAAGGGTTTAATAGTATATTAATAGAAATAAAGTTAAAAATTATGAAATTTTTAAGATAGAATTAATAAATTTTAAAGTTTCTCTCAATATAAAATATGTTGAATATGATTTATAAATAGAGAAATAAGAATATATATATATATATAAGGAATTGATGGATATTGTGCATGTTTGGGAATCCCTTTTCCCAAACAAGCACGCAAGATAAGATAAAAAGTATCTCGAAATTCATAAAAAACATCTCAAAATTTATAAAAGCATCTCAAAATCTATAAAATTATCTTAAAAACCGCAAACTTTTTTCTTCCAACATAAATTATTGTCTACCTTTAGCAGAGAATAAGACAAGGGAAGTAACTCACCGATATTACGGCCCATCTGTCAGATCCACGTGGCCTGATGTTATTTGGTGGTGTGCATGGTCCATGCATAGAATCCTCAAGCTCAGAACCTTAGTTGTCAACACACACACTGATTGGGCATTGGCTCTGGTCCCTACTCTTCCACCAGGTTTTAAACCTCCAGCAAGCATTAACTCCTCAATTATGACATACCGCTGATTCAAATTTAAATCAAATCTACGTAACTCTGGCACAGTTCTTTTCATGTCGGTTTAAACAAGCCTATCTATGGGGGCTTATTTGGATAGCCAGTTGAAAGAACGGATACAGATTCTGAAGTAAATATGTGAGATAAATTTTGTCTCAATAAAAGTAGAAATAGATTTTGGTTGCCCAAACAGGCTAACCAAACAAGCCTTATATATGCAAAGATATATTTTATAAAAAATGATGAGCTGTTTACATATTCAGACCTTTAGATAAATCTTAATCTAACATTTTCTTGTAAATAAGTCAGATCAAACCGGGCAAACCAGTCTATACGATCTATTTCAATCCTATTTTTGTTCACATCTATACGATCTATTTTAAACCTCCAGCAAGCATCAACGCCTCTATTACGACATACGGCTAATTCAAATTTAAATCAAATCTACTTAACCCTGACACAATTTTTTTCATATCGGTTTAAACAAGGTGAAACAGTTTAGGTTTGACATGTTTAGTAAGAGGATAGACCGAATTTAAATAGGCTGAAAAGAGGTCCAAAATTATATGAACCAATATAAATCATTCACAATAAAAATAATGGAAAAATTATTATATATAACAAGCCAATGTATAGTAACATAAGTGGGTGCAAGACATGAAAAAAAAGAATGACCCGTTTACGCAGGCCTTTAAATGAATGTTAATATAACTTTTTTTTAATAAACAGGTCAGATCAAATCGCGTAAACCGGCCTGTACAATCTATTTCAATCCTTTTATTGTTTGCATGTATACTCAGGTAAAATCCAAGTCCCCACTAAATAAGGGAGGGAATATGATGGAGATGTGTGCTCTTTGAAGTAACATAAGTGGGTGCGCAGGTTGTTGCCCCGAATTAATGACTCCTTGTGTCTACCAATTTGCTGTCTGACTAAGACATGTCGACGTATCAGAAGGATCCTATTAAATTCTCCTAACCTCACTGCTTGCTTTTCTCTGTCCCTTCATATACATTAACCAGACAATATTTACGTTGCTTTAGACATGCATGTCAGTTTTTTTATTATGATTATTATTAACCGTACTACCACAATGCCCCATCTCTGTCTCTCACACATTGCCATAACTATAATATCATCGTTTCTTGCAAAAAAAAAAAAAACAGTACTCCTGTTAAGTTAAAGAAAGAAAACCTTTGAATGCACAATTCATGACTTAACCAATTACAGAAACTGCATTCTTGTTTTCATATCAGAATCAGAGATGAATAAATACATATATAAATGGTTGAACTTTTATGACCGTCATCATCATTACAATCAAATCCTTATTACTATCATGCTTACATCTCTAAATTCTTTAGAAACATACCAGAAAAAACACAATCAAAAGGAGTGATTGGGCTAATGCCATTGTTGATCATTGTAGTTTGATCGAATTTTTGTTTTAATCCTTGTAATTTCAAATTATGATTTACGATTTTGTCAATATATTTTTAAGTTGTGATTTTTAGTTAACGCCATTAAATATTATGACTAAAATTAAAATGTATTAAAAGTATAGGGATCAAAACCAAAACTCTTTAATAGTCAAGGACTAAATGAGTTTTGATTTTAGTCCATGTACTTAACGGCGTTAACTTAAATCAAGTCATATGAAATTACATGAATCAAAACCAAAATTTGATCAAACTGTAGGAATCAGACAATAGTATTAACCGTGCAGGGACTACTTCAATTTTTAGGCTTTCTCATTCTCTTTCTTTTTTGCAACGTTCCCATCTGTTCCTGCAAGCATAGCATACTTATCCTTCCTAGTCAGATTTGTGCATTCAAAACCCAAAGTCCCTGCAAGAACCCTTTGGATGTAATTCGCAACTTCAATGGCGGATTTGCCTCCCTTGCAAGTCAGCTGAGTGGGAAGCTGATTCAAGAAGGTGATCTCATAAGTAGGAACCGGGTTCATGAACACAAAATAAGGATCCAAGAACTTAAACCCACGAACCGATGTACCATAGAACACACTCTGCTTTGTGTTGATAGCAACAGGCACAATTCTA
The DNA here is from genome assembly GCA_025593235.1 of Vachellia pachyceras. Classification (NCBI taxonomy): domain Eukaryota; kingdom Viridiplantae; phylum Streptophyta; class Magnoliopsida; order Fabales; family Fabaceae; genus Vachellia; species Vachellia pachyceras. The sequence goes on from JANTPZ010138035.1 coordinate 31,002, forward strand.
TCAGTTAACTCAGCGAAAAGAGCGCTAAACCTCAGAAGAAATGGTTCTCTGCAGGTGGTACCTTCAGGGCAAATCACCAGGTCACCTTCTTCAAGCAATTTCTTAATGTTCTCTGCATCTTTCTGTCTTTCCCTTGATAATGCAACGGCTTTAATGGGTGATATCATCTCACTGAACTTGCTTATGCTATAAGTGACGCAGCTAATTTTTCTCTTGAGCGCAACAGCTGTAACCACAGGGTCTAAAACTGTACGGTGGTTGCATACAAATAGGACCCCACTTTGGCCTTTCTTTGGTGGTGGTGGTGGGGTGCCTTTGACTGTGACCCTTATTCCCA
>JANTPZ010138036.1:0-29769 GCA_025593235.1 Vachellia pachyceras
AAAATCATAGTTTCATAAGCATTGCTCAGGAATGTTAAAGGCATTAAAGGTGAGAGGAACTTTTTATTTTAAAAATCCAAAACCTAATTAATTAAAAAAGCTTCAGAGCTGTTCCTCTTGCCCTGTTGTACAGAGTTCCTAAAATGAAATAGCAAATATTGGCAGTATCATTTGCTCATAATGGAAATTAAGCACAATAAATCATTATTCATGGCATATGTACCTAAAATCACACTAATCCAAATCAACAACTCCTAACCTCAAATTAAGCACAAAAAGGGTCATGTATGTGCTAAAATTGACTCTAAGACTCTGAAAATTCAAGTAGAAAACTAATACAAATAAAGCTCAATCAGTCACATTTCTATTGGCTTTATCTTAGCCATTCAATTGTTGTTCAAAATCATGCCAATCTCTTCCTTTGCTAGGATTTTTTGACCTTTAATAATTGACCATTCTTTTCAAAGATAAAATTTCTGAGGTAAATCTTACTTGCTGTCTCACATTCATTAGCTATTTCCTTTAGTTAGCCTTACTATTTGCTAACTTTAACTATCTGACACTTTCTGCATCTTTGCCCTTGACTCACTCTTTAGTCTTTTTCTTTCATTATTTGGTGAGTTCGTTTAATCAAAAAGGGCTTTTCTTATTCTCTTTCTTTTCTTCATACCCATAGCCTCCCAATAGGCTTTGGAGAGATATAACATTCTTTGCTGAACTTTAGCATCTGACATTTGAGCACTCCAGTAGGGAACTTTTGAGATCTCTTACTTCCCTTGGCTCTTCGGTGCTTTCACCATTCAGAGAAATTTTTACTTTACGATCTAAATCTCTCATCATTTAACTAGCCTCATGATTATCTATTCGCGTTTATGCTGGAGGCTTTAAGTTCCATGTTTTGAAACTTTCTAACATTCTTTGCTTCTTCGATTCATCTTGCTCTTTAGCTGGCCTGATTATAACTTATTTAGGACTTACAGCTCTACTATGTACTTAACTTTCTTTATTTTACCTTTTTGGGGATTGGAATAAGCTCATTCTAATTGACATCTGGCTTATCTAAGGAAATAGTCAAGGGTACTCTCTCTATACTAGCTATCCATCAGGAGGACATTTTCTTATCTTGAGCTCATTCCTGGTCATCTCATTCTCGTGTTCTAAGAGCAGAATCATAATTCTGACTCCGAGCCTCTTCATAGGCTTCTTTACTGAGGTCCACTATGACCTTATGAGCATCAGCGCCATTCAGTAGGCTTGGTCCCAGACCCTTGCCTCATAACATCACGAAGGGAGTCATTCTTGCTCTTTAGAAACCTTTAGACCATGGAACATAGGTTAAGAATAAGTTATCTATCCTCGGCAATAACTAGACTGATAATTTCCCAAGACTAACCATAGAAACCAACAGTCTTCTGTAATCTTCCTTATTCCTTTTTGTTGCTCTAGCACTTTTCTAGAACTTATCTTTTCTTTCATGCCTCTTAGGTCAACCTTCTCAAGCCACATCTCTTTTTGCTATGCTTCTTGAATTCTTTGACATTGATTCATTCCTTTGGCTAATTTCTTCAATGTCTGTTCTATGCCAATCTACTATATCTTAGGATTCATCAATCCTTACTACTTCTTTAATCTTTACTAATACATTGCAGAGAAAGAGGATTATCATTCTGCTCTTCTTATTAGCTCATCTGGTACCCCAACCTTTTTAGGGAATTTTGTCCCTGACTGCCATTAGCTCATTCTTTCTCTCTTCATATTTGGAATGGTTTACTCCACATGCCTTACTGTTACTCTTTTCTTTCTCGTGGGATAACATAGGAAGCACACAATGGTTTCCCATTGGAGTCCTATTTATTCCTGTCTATCAGGAATTTGCTTTTCTCCCCGTCTCTCAAGAAATAGCTTGCCTTGTACTAGGGCAATTAGTCCCATGTACCTCTGTCTATCAGGGTTTGCCTTTCTTCCTGTCTATCAGGAAATGGCTCGCCTAACTGCGGCAATTCACCTAATTGCGGCGACTTTAATCATTATACGCCTAACTGCGATGATGGAATAGGAAAAATCACTATTCCAAATTTTAAAGAGATACTTTTTGGCTAAAGCATTCTCTGATATGCTTTCTGTTGAGTACTTCTTCTCATACTGACGCAACGTACTTTGTTCCAATTTGGGAACATGTTCTGTCTTTCTAGTTGATTTAGCAGTGGCATTGTACATCTCATTTCTTGCTTTCATTCTTGGCCTGAAGGTCACACCTTTCTATGATGCCTAAAAACATAGTGAAATATCACCGGTTTAAATAGCATATCTTAAGGCATCTCTAAACTTTGTATTACTTGCCTTTACTATTCTGAGGTGTGTTATATCACTTCTTTCTCATCATTTGTATCGTCATGATGCGCTACCTTACTTTCCTTCTGGTAGCCTTTAAGATTCCTTGACCAATCTACCCATGGTCATCTCAACTTTGCAATTCATTCTCATATGAATCTTTTATCGTATGAGGATTTAAGCCTATATACTAGCAGATAGTTCATTACGAAGTATCCTCGACTCCGCTGCTAGTACTATACCTTTATTGCTGTTAAACTTGGGCTGGTTCACGTTGAGACATATGTTGTGGTTACTAAACTTGATGCTGCTGTGTCTATCACAATCTATCTGGCTTACTCATAATAGTCATGAAGCCTTTCAGTAGCTCCAATACTTTTGTATCATAATCGTGCTTCAACTATTCACACTTTATGCCTCTGTTTACCTCTGACATTTTAGTCACTAGATAGGATTTCATCCTTGACTTTATTCAGTCATCATGCTTCTATAATTCATTTTAACCTCTAAATGATTATGATGTATGGAACTTTATCTCTGATAGCCTATTTCGTCCAGTACACAATCATATCCTAGCTCACTAATAGCCTAGGATGCATAACAACCTCAATGTTACTGAAATATCAAAGATTCTTCCTTAAACATCTCTTCCATCTCAATCTTAGAGGTAAGATTTAGTCTCATCTATTATCCTCTGTCTCAAGCAAGCTCTATCTGCGATGAGTTTAATACTTCCCAATCTTAGAGATTCCATACCATCTTCTGCTCTTTTATCATCATCATAGCCACTTGCGTTATCTTTCTGCTTAATGTATCGACAACTACATTTTCTTTTACCCGGATAATACTTTATCTGGTAGTCATAGTCTTTAAGCAACTCCATCCATCATCTCTATCTCAAGTTTAGCTATTTGTGATCTTGTAAATACTTGAGACTCTTATGGTCACAATACAGCTCGATGGTTGCTCCATATAAGTAATGCCTCCATATCTTTATAGTGTAAACCATCGTTGCTAGCTCCAAATCATACGTGGATAATTCTCTTCATGCGGCTTTAACTACCGAGAGGCATAAGCTACTACTCTCCCCGGTTGCGTTAAAACACATCCCAGTCCGTGATTGCTAGTATTACTATAGACCACATAGGTCTCCTTTGGATCATGGATTATCAATACAAGGGCTGAGGTTAACTTCCTTTTTAACTCTTAAAAATGAGCCTCACATTTCTCATCCCACATAAAAGACTGGTTCTTTATAGTGAGCTTAGTCAGCGGTAAGGCAATCCGAAAAAATTTTATATAAAACATCCGTAATAATCTGCTAGGCCCAGAAAGCTTCTAACTTTGGTTACTATCCTAGGTAGATTCCCTCTTAGTAATGCCCCTACTTGGGCGCAGTATACTGCGACTCCTTCCTGAGAGATCAAGTACCCTAGGAAGTTCACTTCTATTACTGTACTAGGCCGATTCCATCTTAGTACTGCCTTTACTTTGGCGTAGTCCACATCAACTCCTTCCTAAGAGATCAAGTGCCCTAGGAATTTCACTTATGTTATTATCCTAGACTGATTCCATCTCAGTACTACCTTTACCTTGGCGTAGTCTTCAATGACTCCTTCCTAAGAGGTCAGTACTTTAGGACTTCGGTAACCAGCATTCACACTTACTGAGCTTAGCGTATAAATATTTTTCTTTCAAAATCGTTAATACAATTCTTAGATGCCTTTCATGGTTCTCTAAAGATTGGGAGTACACCAGGATATCATCTATAAAGACTACAACAAACTGATCCAGGTATTGAAAAAAACGATTAATGTAATTCGTGAAAACTGCAGGGGCATTCATTAATCCGAACGACATCACCAGAAACTCATAGTGTCTATATCTGGTTCGGAAGGCAGTCTTAGAAACATCTTTAGCTCTATATTCTACCATCATCTATCCGCCTCTTGCTCCATCTTATAAATAGCTAGCGGGGCTTTTATTTCTGAGGGCAGCTCATCACTTTGAAAATCTTTTCAGATCGCGTGATCCACTTTTCTACGACTTAGAAGTCTAGAAATCCTTCGGATATAAATGGGTTATGCTTACTGGATTCACTAACCTAATACTGTACCTCATCTCTGATCTTCCCTAACTGGAGTTGGAGGGGCTATTAGGATCTGTTAGCCCTAATTGGGGAACATTATGATTCTTGACAGCTAAAGTTGCGGCTACTGCTGCCTGTATGGTAGCTTCTCTATTTGCTATCCTTTCTTGCCCTTCATGAGCCTGGTTTTCTTAGTTGTTCCATCAATTTTTATTGTTCATTTAACCTTAGCAGAATCTCTTGCACTGGGTCATTTTGTTTATTCTGACCCCTGATGTGCCTTTATACCACGTGTTCTGCATTTTCTTACCATTATGATTTCTCAATTCTTTAAAATGAACAGCTATATTAATATCATAACTTATCTCCACGCTCGTCGTTATACTATTCAGTTGTCAGGAAACTTCTCATTTATAAGGACTTTTAGCTTTTCTAGACGTACTTCTAGAAATCGGGAATGGGGAATTCTATAACCCTGATTCCCATATCTCCATAACTCTTTATTTAGAATGGTCGCTATCAAAGCCCAAAACCATTCGTTGCTCCCTACTGCATCTTCTGTGAGCTAATCAAGCTCAAAGGCCTCTTTGGCCTTTTCTATTCGAGCTAAATCACATCTTCGTCTTCGAAGAGAAGTTTAGTTTTGGAATTCGCGGGTCTTCGATTCCCAGATACGCCCTATCAAATTCATGGTATCTGGATTTCCCGTAAGCTATCTATTCTGACGGACTTTATAATCTCGACTTAGATCTCCTGGTTGCCTCTACATCTTGCTTGAATCTCAAGATGATACTATGGTATTGGATCCTGATCCATATGGAGTACATTCGGGATTCTCTTCCCGTTTCTGGATCCTCTTCTATTACTGATATGATTAGCCTCTCTGGCTTAATCATAAAATATTCTTTCAATGGTTGTCTGAGCCATACTTTGCATCTTAGTCTCTTCTTTATTAGGAGCTCTTTCTCTGATACCACATCTCTTCCGACTCATCGGATATCAAGTGCTCTAAGTACAAGTTTGTCTCTAGAATGTGTGTGACTTCTATGCTATTATGTCTCATGCTTAACTACTCATATTCATGCATCCAAAGCATAAATAAATCAACATATGTTCAAGCAAAGTCACAAATTCAATAAGCACTTAGCATATTTCAATCAGATAAGCACTCATTAACCATGCATAATAAGCATAAGTAACAAAAAAAAAATCTTTACTGTGGGCTCGAAAGCTAAAACCTTGGGCTCTGATACCACCAAATGTAACACCTCCTATTTTCCCCCTATTTGCTTATATAAGATCATTTATGAACAACTCTTGGGCATTGGATATCAAAAACTTACCAAAAATTGTGAACTGGAATTTTCAAAATCGGAAAAAACGATGTTACTGTTCACGGTTCACTTTTCCAGATTTTTGGCCCAACTTTGAAAAATCATAATTAATTCTAGAAAAATCAAAATGGGGTGGTTCTAGTTTTTAAATTTATATTATTAAGTGATCTATAGGGGAAAAATATTAATTGGCCCAAAAACTTGCCCATTTGAATCAGTTTATTCCAAAATCACGTGCTGCTCAATTGGTCAATTCAAATTTTTCCATTTTTTTCCCTTAACTTTGGAAAGTTATAACTCTTAATATACACATCCAAATTTCACAAAATTTATATCATTTTAAATTTTAGGATGTGCAGTATTTATCTGAAAAGTTTTAGCTCAACCGGAGCTCGTTTGCTATTTTTAATCGCCATTTGAAACATGTTAGTTTTCAGGGCCTTTGGAACCCTTTTTTTTTTAATCCAACATTTCTTGAAAATCTCCAACACCTCTTTTTGGTTCATAAACCATCTCTTACCATGCATGATTGGTTCTTATCATTCCTTAGCATTTTTAGCCCATTTTCATGCATGCATGCATCATCACATATTCACTTACTACCTCATGTGGAGGTTTATGATTTACTATAATCCATCAACTTGCAAAACAAAGTTCCACCATTTCACAACATTTATACAAACATTCGCTCAAGCAAGAACATCATCTTCACCCATCAATAACCTCATCCTTACCCTTGCTTAAGCTTGCCTCTACATGGTTAGTTGGTGGATAATGAGATTTTGAAATCCCAATAGCAAAACTAACTAAACAAAAGTATTGTCACTACAAAAAATTACTTATTCCTGCGAATTTTAATCCGCAGGTATAAGGTTCGTAGAAATTTATTTTCCTGCGGATTTAAAATCCGCAGGTAATTACCTACGGATTTTTCTGCAGGAAAATTCGTAGGTAAAATCCGCAGGTAATTAAGTCGTAGGAAAATCCGCAGGTAATCTGGAAATTTTTTTAAAAATATCATGAATTTTATTACTAAATAGTTCAAATGTCTTCCATACCCTTGCAATTATTTTCAACTTTGACTTTTTTGTTAACTTATGATCAAATTACCAAAATGTCCTTATTATTTGATGACATTTTATGCCCTATGCCTTTTTATTCAAATTGACCCTTTTACCCTTATTATTAGGCCAAATGATCATTTTTCCCTTTAGTCATTTCTACTTAAAATCCTCAAGACTAGGGACTTAGTCAATCATTCTTTCTTGTCTATAGGCATTTTCCTTTCTATTTTTTTATCTATGGGGCTCAAAACATTTCGTAGTTCATCTTTTTGGCCTTTATTTCCGTTTACGATTTTTGGGATATTACATAATGTCTTGCTAGAGATCGTTTGCAACTTGTGGGCTAATGTTGAGTTTAGCTCACTGCCAACTTCATATGGGCATAGAGGGTCGCATGTAAGAACGGCCCAACATGAGCTTTAATTTTAAAGTTTATTTGAATTATATATATATAAATTCAAAATGACAATAATATTATATGTTGGTACTTAATTTATTTGATAAATTAAATAACTAACATTAATATTCAGATTTAATTTATAAAGATAAATTAAATTCATTGGCTCACTATTTGGATTAATTATATGGATATGATTTGATCAAATCAGATTAATCCAAATCAGAATTACAAAATTCGAATTGCACATTGTGATTTTAAATTTTGAATTTCAAGATAATAAAGATTAATCTTGAATATCTTTTGAATTTTGAATTTTGAATTTCAATATTAATAAAGATTGATCTTGGATCTCCTTTTGAAATAAAAATTTCAAGATTAATAAAGATTAATCTTAAATATCTTTTGAATTTTGAATTTCAAGATTAATAAAGATTGATCTTGGATATCTTTTTGAAATTCAAATTTCAAGATTAATAAAGATTAATCTTGAATATCCTTTTGAAAATTCAAATTTCCAGATTAATAAATATTAATCTTGAATCTCCTTTTGAAAATTCGAATTTCATGATTAATAAATATTAATCTTGAATGTCTTTTTGAAATTCGAATTTCAAGATTAATAAAGATTAATCTTGAATATCTTTTGAGATATGTATTCAACTTTTAAAGATTAATTAAAGATTAATCGTGAATTCTAGAAGCTCTCCATGAGTTCTATAAATATTAGAACTCATGAGCAAGAGAGGTATTCCACTCAAATCTGATTGTGAGCCACAGAAACCCTAGAGAGAGAATGAGACGTGAGAGGTGCTAGCACGCCGCGATTGTTGGGAACCATTCGCATGGAAACCAGTAGAAGGAGACGATTAGAAACGTTGGCTCCTTGTGATTGGAATCAAGAATGCAAGAGGTTGTGGAATCTGAAGAGATCCAAACGTAAGAGACGATAAGAATTAGAAAGCAAAAGGTATTGCCTTTTCTCCTCGGTCTAAACACCTTTGACAGATCCATACGGGGATTAGAAAATTTTTGAAATTCCGCTGTATGTACGTACGTTCTAATTCCAACAATGATTTCTTTAGGCAAAAGGTGGATATAAGTTCTGGTACAAGATGTAATCATGAAGAAGACAACTTATGGTTAGAGGTTGTAGGTGGAAAGAACAAAAAAGGTTGCCTTTATGGGTTCGAATCTAAGACTGAAGATATGGTTTATGCCTTCTCTCATAGGTCATCTCTTTCCATGAACAACGTACCGAACAATCCTGCTAATGTTGATAAATTGCACTCAAAGATAACAGAGCTTACACAAGCTAATCAAGAGATGCGCTAAAATTATCAGGAGATTTTGCAACAAAATGCACATCTTCAACAGGCAACCATCAAGATATTTATACATTAGAAGGAATGGGGATTAAATTATCAAAGGGTAAAGATGCAATTTTGGCAAACAAGTATTTGCTCAGGTGCAGTTGGCACATTTTACTTTTAAATGATGCAAAAATAGCCATTATATTTTTTAAATGGAGCAAAATAAGCAAAACTGTGAGTGAGACCTACACCTAAGAAAAACTGATGGACATTTGGGCAAATTAACAATTTTTTCTTATTTTGCTCTATCTGAACAACATAATGGCTATTTTTACACCCTCCAAAAGTAAAATGTACTAGCTACACCTACATAAATACTTGGTTGCCAAATTTACACATTTACCCATTATCTGAATATAACAATGATGGCAATGAGATTGAGGGCTTTTTGTTTGTGGCTTTTTCTTATGTGGTAGAACTTCAAACATTTTACATTATTGTCTTCATTTACTTTGACGTTTCAAGTATATTCTTTGTTAAACTTATTATACTTTTAATGTAATTTGCGTTTTCTAATTCAATAAATTTTTATTCATAATTGCCTTTCATATAATTAAATAAATAAACTCTCAAAGAGCAGATAAAAGGCATAAAAATATAGAAATAATAATTTGTCATGGAATATTCCGTGGCAAATTGCCACAAAAAGTTTCATTAGATATTCTATGGCAAATTGTCATGGAACGCTCCATCACAACTTTCAACGGACGTTTTCGTAATGAAACCATAGCAAATTAGCGATAGAAAATCCATTGTGTGGTAAATTAAATGTAAATAGATAAAGAGAAAAGAAACTTTGAGAGGAATGAGAAACTGAGAGGAACTCTATTCACTTTTTTGGATGTTATGTATGCCATGTACAAAGCCCTATTTATAGGCCCCAAGGGTCTAAGGGTTATGACCAATTAATAGTACAATCAATATAGATGAATATACATTGTGACTCTTTATACATAAATTGTGACTCTTTGTACATACATTGTGACTCTTTGTACATTGATACCTCTCTAGTTTCTCAACAACAATTCATGTATAGTATTTATGGCTTAGGAAGTCAAGAGTCTTGTAATATATTTATAACACTCCCCCTTGGATGTCCATTATGAATGTGCCTTATTAAAAACTTTAACTAGGAAAACCCTGTGGACAAAACACAGTTAAAGAAAAGAGTACATCATTCATTGATACATTATCCAGTACTACCTCGTTAAAAACCTTTATAGGAAAACCCAGTGGAACAAAACCTAAATAAGGGAAAAATGAGTACAGCGTGTATCAGCTCCCCTCCATGATGACATCACTTGAGATCTTTGAGTCGGCGAAGACCGATGCCATAGACAAGCTTTTGAAATGTTGCACCTGGAAGAGACTTAGTGCATAAATATGCAAGATCGTTGCTTGAACTAATTTTTTGAATATCTATTTCACCTTTCTTCACAAGATCATGAGTGAAAAATAGTTTAGGGCAAATATGTTTCGTTCTATCCCCTTTGATATATCCTCCCTTCATTTGAACTATGCATGTTGTATTATCTTCATACAAAACTTGTTGGGATATTTGCATGTTTTTAGCTTCATAGAAACCACATATCTTATTTAAATGATGACTTAATGATCTTAGACAGACATATTATCAGCTTCCCTCGTGCACTGCAATAATTTCTGCATAATTTGCTGATGTGGCGGCTAAAGATTGCTTTGTTGAACGCCATGATATACCTGTACCTTCATATGCAAAAAATATCCAGTTTGAGATATAGCTTTATGTGGATCAAATAAGAATCCTACATCTGCATAATTAATTAAGTGTGACCCATATTCATTAGAATAAAATAATCCCATATTTGATGTCCCTTGAAGATATAGGAGTATATGCTTAACTCCATTCCAGTGCCTTCTAGTTGTAAAAGAACTAAATCTTGCTAACAAATCAACAATAAATGCAATATTTGGCTAAGTTGAATTAACACGTTACATTAGTGCACCTTTGGCACTAAGATATTGTATTTCTTGACCAAGTAGTTCTTCTTTCTTTTCTCAAGGGTGAAAAGGATCTTTTTCTATATCAAGTGACCTTACAACCATTAGTGTAGTCAATGGATGCGCTTTATCCATATAAAATTGTTTTAAAATTTTAACAATATAATTTGATTGATGAAGAAATATATCATTGGTTAAATGCTCGATTTGTAAACCTAGATAAAGTTTTGTCTTTCTAAGATCTTTCATTTCAAATTCTTTCTTCAAACAATCAATCGATTTTTTAAGCTCTTTAAGAGTGCCAAAAATGTTCAAGTCATCAACATAAACTTCAATATGGCAAACTTCGACCGGACTGTTTCAACCCATACAGGGACTTTTCATGTGTATTGCATACTTTTCACAGGAATCTTCACAACCTTTTGGCAATTTAAAGCCTTCATGAATTTTGTATAAATTTTACTATCCAATGATCCATATAGGTATGTTGTAACAACATCCATTAACTGTATGTCAAGTTTTTGATGCTCAGCCAAACTGATTAAATATATGAAAGTAGTTGCATCCATCACAGGAAAGTAAGTCTCCTCACAATCTATTCATAGTTTTTTGTGAAAAACCTTGTACTACGAGTCGTCCTTTATACCTCACGACTTCATTTTTCTCATTTATTTTTCGCACAAAAAATCATCTATACCCTACAGGCTTTACTCCTGTAGGTATTTGGACAACGTATATGTTCAAAAAATTGATGTTTAGATAGTGAATTCAATTCTGATTGAATTGCTTCTTTCCATTTTGACCAATCTTATCTATATCGACAATCTTATGCTCTTTCTCATTATTTATTTTCTTTTGGTTGTCATGATTAATGTTACAACCACCTTTATATGAGAATTTTTTTGCTTTTTTCCGTGACCATGGATACGCCCTCTTCCATAATCATTATACATTGATGCATTTATTTCAGGAATCAGAATTGATCCTGTGGGGGCATATTTCATGATTTTTATGAGCAACTCATTGTTTGTTAAGCAACAAGTAGGCATGAAATCAATTCAAAATATTTCTTAAAGCCTTTCCACGATGCCTTAGGCAGTATAACAGTTTTATGATGAACAAACCTTTATTTCAAGGCATACCATAGTTCCAGCAGATCTTTTATCATTATGTATTCTGCTTTTAGTGCTACGACATATACGATATTGAAAAACAGAAAGTATTTTTCTCATATATTGATGAGAGATGCAAATATAAGTACTATAGCAGGTAATACAAAAATTATTGATGGCTCCGGAAGAGCTAAAATTGTATTACCCAAAGGAACAAAGCTTGTTATAAATGATGCATTGTTTTCTACTAAGTTTCAAATAAATCTATTAAGCTTCAAAGATATCTGATGCAATGGATATCATATTGAGAAAATTAATGATGGGAATGATGAATATTTGTATATTACAAATATTACATTAGGAAATAAAAGCATCTTAGAAAAATTATCAACACTATCTTCTTATTTGTACTATACAAATATTAGTGCAATTGGGACAAATATTATAATAAACCAGAACAATTGATAAAGATTATTTACAGTTTGGCATGATCGGTTGGGCTATCCTGGATCGTCTATGATGAAAATAATAGTGGAAAATTCATATGGGCTCCCCTAAAGAATCAATTGATTCTCAAATTTAAAGATTTTGCTTGTGCTGCATGTTCTCAAGCCAAGTTAATTATAAGGCTATCAATTAGCAAAGTTGGTATTGAATCACCTAAATTTCAAGAACATATCCATGGTGATATTTGTGGGTCTATTCATCCACCATGTAGACCATTTCGATACTTTATGGTTTTAATATATGCATCTACAAGATGGTCACGTGTATGCTTACAATCAACTCGAAATCTAGCCTTTCTATGAGTTGTAGATTCATATGTTAATTACTTGCTCAAATAATTCAATTAAGGGCACAATTTCCTGACCATGTAATAAAGTCTATTCATCTTAATAATGCTGCTGAGTTTTTATCTCAAACATTTAATGATTATTGCATGGCAACTGAGATAGTGATAGAAAAGTTTGTTGCTCATGTTCATACTCAAAATGGTTTAGCAGAATCTTTGATTAAACGCCTCCAATTAATTGCTATACCAATTCTTATGCGAAGTAAATTACCCCAATCAGTATGGGGATATGCAATTTTGCATGCAGTAGCACTTATTCACTTAAGGCCTACAAGTTATCATCATATATCCCCATTACCATTGGTTTCTGGTCAAGAACCAAATATTTCTCATCTCAGAATTTTTGGTTATGATGTGTATGTTCCCATTGCTCCCCCACAACGCACAAAGATAGGTCCTCAAAGGAGATTGGGAATCTATGTAGGCTGTGAATCTCATTCAATAATCAAGTATATTGGTCATTTGGTTATATCTATATTTAATTTCTCTTGAAAATCCTGCCCAGTTTTATTTTCAAAAGTTACTGTTCATTTGGTTATTTTCTATTTTTCAGTATTTTAGCCCAAATTTGGAAGGGCATATATCTTAGCACGAATATTGGATTTGGACAAATTACCACTCATTTTAAAGAGAACAATCAAATCTATTTGGTGGTAAAACCTCACATCCTAAATCTCTCAAATGCGTCCATACAAATTGGTCAACTTTAAATCCAATTTTATTGACTTTTATCCCCCATTTGCTCATACTTGGTCCAATGGAGGTATAGTTGCTTTAACTTACAATATTAATGCCCTTGGAGCATTTTAAACTATTCTAACATGCTTGAAATAAAACCTCCTACTACACATGCTATCAATTACAATCAACATATAATATCCTTATGGGTATTTACACTTTTCAAAAATGCTTATCAAATACTTACCAAACCTTCTCCTTCTTCTTCTTCTCTTCTTGAATAAAGCTATCCCTAGGGTTTGGGTTAGATTGATAGGGTAAGATTCTTGGGAATCTTAGTAGCATAAGCAACTATTATATAATCACATACATGCATTTAGAAACATGATACATGCTTAACATAACCTTGAAAATAAATTGCTGTACATACCTCATATGTCACACAACATAGCATAGGGACAAGAATTCATCATATCCTAATTTTATCATTCACACCATGGCATGTTATCCAAATCATAACAAAGCAAGTAATCATACAATAAATACAATGAAATGTGATTAAAATAATAATTGCTAAGCTACCTCTTCTCCTTGAATTTTTTGGTCTCTTGGGTGTTAAATCCCTCCTTTTTAACCTCCAATGGTCATAGATAATATCACATATAAATGAACAACTCATTAAGACCATTGATCACATCACTATCTCATAATTATTCTTAACTTTCTCTCTTTAACCTTAACTTTGCATCTTTGTACCCTTAGGCTTAAAATTCTTCTAACATGCTTCTCCCTTAAAACTTTGCATGTAGATTTCACTTTTAAGCTTAAATAACTCAAAAGAAGCCTCCTTTCCTTCCAATTATTCAAAACAACAACTTTAAGTAATTAGTTGCACAACATTCCAATCTTTATTTCTAATGCTTCCAAACTTGGTTTCTCACTTATACCCTACACAATTTTTCATTTTAAACTCATTGGAAGCATCAAAATCATCAAAGTCCAACTCATTCCCACTGTTACAGCCCTGGCTGAAAACTGTACCTAAGCACACACTTGTGATTTTCAAACTTTTATCACATGTAGGGACTTATTCTTGATTCTAAAACACTTCCCATGCATTATATAACTTAAAAACCCTTCTTCCTCATCAAATAAAAATTTGGACAGCACCTCCGTTAGGGTTATTGATTTCCCAAATTTCATACAAGCATCAAACCACTACAAAACATACACCAATCAACTCCTTAACTTGCATGGAGTTATTTGGTACCAATTATTTGAGCTAAATCATTCTCTTTCTCATTTTCACTCTTCATGAACCCTAAGTTTCAGCACTGAAAAGAGGGCTCAATCCAAAATTCTAAACCATTAGAAATGTAGAGGAGGTTGCAAGGATCAAGAAAGGGTATAGGTTTGGGTGGTAAAGCTTCTTACCTTGAGATTTCTTGAAGGTTTTCTTCTTCCTTATGCTTGAAAATGGTGTCTTCTCTCCTCCTCCAAGCTGAAAATTTCGTGCTCCAAATGAAGAAGGAAGGAGAGGAATTTGCCATTTAATTAATCCCTCGCAATTGCAATGAATGGTGTAGATTTAGTCTTGCAAACCAAGTCAAGATCCAAGGGCCTATATCTCACCACCACATCCAACACTTAGCCTCTTCTCATTGGTTGCATTTATGGGCCATAAATGAGGTTAAAAATCTGGTTAGAGACTTAGTTACTCTAACCAATCCGGTTACCATCCAGTTACTTGATCCGGTTACAACTTATACCGGTAAAATAACTTCATTTCGGTAACTTTTTCTGCTTGTTTGGAGATATTTTTATTTCTCTATTAACTTACAAATATCATTAATTTAAATGGTAAAATAATCACCTTGATAATATCCCTGGTAATGTTCAAACTTCAACAGGGTTAAGGTGGGTGATTTTGATACCGCTAAAACGGCCTACCGACAAGTAACTTGTAACACTCCTTATTTTCCCCTATAAACATCATACTAGATCACTATTGAACCACTTTAGGGCCTTGGATAACTCAAATTGACCAAAGAAGTGAACTTGAAATTTTTTTTAAAACATGTTACTGTTCATTTGGTCAATTTCCAGATTTTCGGCCCAACTTTGAAAAATCATAACTAATTCTAGCAAAATTGAAATTGAGTGGTTCAAATTTCTATTTGAAGCTTATAAAGTGATCTACAAGGGAAAAATACTCACTGGTTCCAAAAATTTCCCAATTGATACAGTTTAATCCGTAAAAATCACTGTTCATTTGGTAAATTTCCAGTTTTCCAGATTTTTCTCTTAACTTGGGAAAATCATAACTCCTTATCTACACATCCAAATTTAATAAAATTTAGCTCATTTTAAAGCTTAGGATGTGTTGTATTTAACTGGAAATGTTCAAGTCATTTGGACTTCGTTTGCTATTTTTCATCACTATTCCAAAAACAGGGCAGATTTGGGGTTTTGGAACTCTTTTCTTGAAAACTTGGTATTTTCTTAAAAATTTGATAAAGCCTCTTCTTCCTTTCTTAAACCTCTCCAAATTCATGATAAACTACTAGCTTCTTGTTCATTATCATACATGGACTTACTTAACTACCATGTAGAGGTTTATACTTACATATTGACAATCACAATTAAACATAAGTTTCAAACATCACACATAGCTTTAATACATAGAAACACAACATTTTGCCTTCTGGAATCACCATTCACTTTGCTCTTACCCTTGCTTGAGCTTCCACCTACATGGTTGGTTGGGGGATAATGAGATTTTTGGAAATCTCAATAGCAAAACTTTCCAACACTCTTTATAAAATTGCATGACAACTTTCAATATAAGTCTGAATTCATAAAAGTGCAACACGTAACAATTAAATGCATATGGCCATAGCATACAAAAGCACATATTCACACTTTCATCATCATAAATTTCAATACAAGTCATGCATAGTTCACAACACATTTTCAAAGCAACTTAGATTAAGGTTAGAAGGTCTTGCTACCTTGTCTCTTTAGCTCTTTTTTTTAGCTTTAAAGCTCTCTTGATGAATTTCCCCAATAAGTTCTTTGATGTTTTATCTTCCTAAACATCATACAAGAATATAATCATCAAGCTCAAGCCATCAACTTTTCAAGAAAACTATAAAAACGCAATATAACTTTCCCTTGCTCTTTTAAAGAATTCTAGAGCTTGGAAACTTGTCTTAATGATTTCTAATGCTTCCCAAAACTTGTGCTCACTTTTACCCTACACAAAATCTCATTTTAAAGCCATTGGAAGCATTAAAATCATCAAAATCCAGCTCCTTCCCCACCATCACAGATCTGGATGAAAATCTTCCACAAGCACAATAACATGATTTCTCAAACTTTCAACATATATACCAACATATTCTTGATCCCAAACTCATTTCCATGGATTATATGGCTTGAACACAACTCTTCTAACTCAAATATAAATTTGGGCAGAACCTCCCCTTATGGTTTGACATCCCAAAATTTACAAATCAATCAAACAACCATCAAACAATCACAAGCTATACACCAATTTACTCCTTACAACACAAGGAGTGTCTTACACATGATTATTGGCTCTAAATCCCTCTCTTTCTAACTTTTGCTCTCAAGAACACAAACTTTGAATCTTGAGAAAGAGAGGTTTAATACAATTTCTAAACCATGGAATATGTAGAACAGATCACAAGGATCAAGAAAAGGTATATGATTGGGTGGTTTAGCTTCTTACCTTGTGTTTTGTGAAGCTTTTCTTCTTGTTCATGGCTGCCCAAAGTGATGTCTTTCTCTCCTCCAAGGGCTGGAAATTTCATGCAGAAAGGCTTGGAGAAGAAGACCAAAAATTGATTTATTAAATCTTGTGATAATGCTTGAATGATTGAGATTTAATCTTGAAATCTCAACTTGATCTAATTGCTAGAATTCAACTACCTCTTAGACATTTGCTAACTTCTCATTGGTTGTCATAAAGATGTCATAATTGAGTCTAAAAATCTGGTTGGGGGTTTGGTTACACTAACCAAATTGGTTACCGTTCGGTTACTTCTACCGATTACACTTTTTACCGGTAAACGTAACTTTATTTCTGTAAATTTTCCACTGCTCTTCTGGAGATATTTTATTCCTCTTTTAATCTCCATAATTCACTTACTAATATGACAAAATAATTATCCCAGAAATACCCTTGGACTTCGTGCAAAATCAACAGGGTTATTTTACTCGATCAAAATCCCTGAAAAACGTACTTTCGACGGGGAATTTATTTTTAGGGCATTAAAAATTACTATAATTTTCACTAATACTCTAGCCCTTTTACTTTTCCCAAATTGCCCTCCAGAATGTCTGTAATTAATTTTTAAAGAAAATCCCATTTTCAGGACTTTCGGGTCCTTTTTCCTCCATTCTGGAATTCGCCTTTATCGTATACTGGGCAATAATTTTATTAAATAATATAAAATTCACTTTATTTTTTATGCCCTGAACTCAACTGATTGAGGTCTTCTGATACCTCAAATAATTATTTTCGGCTGATTTACCTTCAAAATTATCTAAACAAAGATATAGGTCTAATTTTGACAATCTGTCAAATCTCAGTTAATCAGTGAGTTCTGCTCTATCTTTTGGGCATCTGTGAATTTTTCTAATATTTTGGTCAACAATTGACTTTTTGACTTTGACTTTTTCAAATGACCAAAATGCCCTTATACTTTCTCTTATTTACCAAATTACCCCTTGTTTTACTAATCTTTCAAAATTCCAAGATTGCCCTTGACTTTTATGCCCTTAATCTTTTTGTGTAATGACATTTGGGTCCTTCCCAGAAGGTCACCTATCCTTACACTACTCCAGGGTGAGCACGCTTAACTGTGGAGTTCTCATAAAATTTCTCCCGCTGAGCCATGTCTGACTTTGGGTTATCAGCCCATCAGCATCATCTTTTTCCGTGCTTTCTATCTGTGGGCTCTAACTTGACTTTTGTCTACTGGTTTTCCCTTTTTATCGCTAAATGGCTAGTTTCCTTCAGAAAATTTCCATTTAGCGACGGAAAATATTAGCGACCCTTATTTTAGAGATGAAAAATAGCCATTTAGCGACGGATTTTCCGTCGCTAAATCGCATTTTTCTAGTAGTGTTAGTCCACTGTCTTGCTTTCTTCCTGTACTTTATTTCTCTAGGCCTTTTCTCATCTCATAACTATCGGTTTGACCTCTATTTCAGTTTACAGAAAAGAGTGGATATTACATAACTGCCACTAAAAATTTCTAGAATTTTATTTGATAATCTAACCCTTTTCCTTTCCTCAAATTGCTTCCCGGAATACCTTTAATTAATTTCTAAAGAAAATCCAATTTTTCAGGTTTTGGGTATTTTCCTTCCGACCCGAAAAATCGCCTTTATCGTAATATGAGAAATAGCTTTATTAAATGCTAGAAATCTCATACTATTTTTCTTTACCTTAAACTCATATATTTGAGGCCTCCTGCTACCTCAAATGATTATTTTTGGCTAACTGATCTTTAAAATTTTTTAGATAGAAATCTAGACTGAATTTAAAAAACTGACTCCCATCATTTTGATCAGTAGATTTTTTTATATCTTTTGGGCATTTGTAAATTTTTGTCTTATCTTGGTCAACTTTAACTTTTGACTTTGACTTTGGTCAAATGACCAAACTCTTATTTACTAAAATGCCCTTACTTTCTTTCAAAATTCCAAGCTTACCCTTGCTTCTTTAAAATTCTATTTTCATCTTTTCCTTTAATGCTATCCTTGTCCTTGGTCTTTATGCCTAATGACATTCTTGCCCTTGGCCTTTATGTCTAAGGAATTCAATGCGTTAGAACTACTTTGCCCGTAATCTTTCTGGTCCACTAGCTTCCTCTTTTTCTGTACTTTCTATCTTTAGGCCTTAACTCATCTCATAACTACCGGTTTGGCCTTTATTCAAATTGACAGTAAAAGTATGGATATTACACACACTCCTTCCTTTGGAGGCTTTACCTTCTTAAGTGTGGGCTTAGTTTCAGGCTTGTTTGGCCTTTTAGTCTTATCAGCTGAGCCACTACCCTTTCCTTTGCATTTGCCTTTCCTTTTCTTTTTCAACACATGAGTTTTAACTAATGCACCTTCAGCCATTTTGTAGGAATGCAAGGCCTTAGTGGTCTCATACCTCTCTTGCCTTACTTGTCACTGGAATATTTCCTTAAGATGAACAATTATCTCATAGGCCTCCATATGTTCTAGATCTCTTTGGATATCTAGAACCATGGTGGCAAGCATCAGTCATCCTACATCCACATAGTTATCCTTATGCTCATATAAGCATCTCTCTGAGCTCTTGGAGCATTGGCTGCAGGCTCATCCGAAATGGGTTGATTGAGGACAAACGCCTTTTTTCGCACTTGAGAACAATTCTCAAGTTCCTGAACCAGTCCAGAAAGTTTGTCCAATTAAGTTTATCCTTTTCAAGGATCAATCACAGTGATAGTGTGGCAATATTACTAGTTAACATGATTCTACAATTAGGGTGGAAACAGGCCTGGCCTGTGGCCTGTACATAGGCCAATTTTATGGCCTGAGCCTGGGCCTGTTTTAGGTCTGGCCTAGCTTGTGGCTTGTATACAGGCTTGTTAAATCAGATTTCCTTTTTTTTTGCCACACATATCACAAGTCATGATTAGGTAACTTTTCTTTTTAACGAATTAAAAGAAAGATTTTGCACTTTTATTCAAAGGTGGAAAATATTGAAGGGGATAGTCAGCAACAGCACAAGATTCTCTGAATAAGATATTTGTACACAGCATAGGGAAAAAAGACTAAAAGGATGGGCATTGATAAAAAGAAAGATAGCCATCTAACTTTTCAAATAATTAGAATAAACCTTCAAGCAAATCCCAAATCATAGTGAAATCACTATAATATAACTCTAATACAGACCAATTATACACTGAAATCGTATGTTACAAAAAGTATTTTAAATTGACATTTATAAAGGAAAATTGACCTGAGTAGCCTTAAGCATAATCATTTGCAAATCAAAAAGAAAAGAACTCCGCCACACCTGCCTTAAGGATCAACCTTTACCAATGGGCCTCTTGCAAATTGTTCTTTGTCTCTTTTCAAATAGAGCCACTCCGGACCCTCAAAACAATGCAAAGAACTAAAACAAAGTAACCATCCGCAGATGCGCAACAGAATGCAGCAGATAAGACAGGTAAATACATGCACAGCCAATGAAAGACCACATTGCACTCAACTATAAATATAAATAAGGATGAGGTAAGCATAAATAGAACCTACAAACCCACAAGGCAAATAACCAATACACCAGCCAACATACATAGTGACGGCTCCACCAAATCACATTGTTAGCTTCAGGATGTAATAGACAAGCACCCAAGTAAATCTACATAGAGACGAGACTTAAATTAAATAAACAATAATCACCAGGAAAATACAAATATGATCATAATAAATGGCATTTTTTAACCAAAAGACACCCCAAGTGATGGTCTTGTAATCACAAACAAAGCGATATCCAAAATAAGAAATGGTGCTATTATCTCCTTGAAATAAAACAAGCTCCATAAAAGACTTCCATGATTCCAACCACTCAAGAAAGAAGGACACCGTAGCCTTCATGACGAATTAATCAATAAACTACTTCAAACCCTATTTCTATTGGAGGAAGAAGCAGGCACCCACGATAATCAATCAATACGAGAGTGTGTACGGCATGAGTTGAGTTTCGGTGGACTGAATATTGGAGGAAGAAGCAACAGAGATGGGAGAAAAAGAGCAAGAGGAGATCAAAATTGTAACAAACAGAGGGAAACAAAACGAGATGAGAAAGAAAAAGGAAGAGGAGATCGATACCAACCTTAATGCACTAAGAGAAATAGAGGGAAACAAAATCGGACCCAACCACCAATTTCAAATACCATAAACCAAAAGGAAGAAAAGGCACGATGAGAAAGAAAACACACCTGCAGGCTGCAAAAAAGTCACCGACGAGCAGAGCCACTGATGAGCAGAAAAGAAGAGTGAGGCAGAGGCAGAGGCAGAGGCGCGCTGAAATGGAAGATGTGAAGGTGCAATTTGTGAACCCTAGTTGAGGAAGAGGTGCACTAGATTGGGCCTAATTGCCTAAAACACAATGACATAACAGGAAGAAGCAATGCACAATGACGTACTGGATTGGGCCTAAAACTAATGACTTGCTTGCACACAAAAGGGCTAGATGAACTAGAGAAAGCAATGACAAAAAAAAAAACAGGCCGCCTGACAGGCCAAAAAGGCCTATCAGGCGGCCTGGGCCTGAGCTTGTTTTAGAAACAAGCCTTCTAGGTGGCATGGGCCTGTGCTTGGGCCTGTAAAAGCCTGGCTTGTACATGCTTTTACAGGCCAGGCCACAGGTCCCTGACAGGCCGCCTGGCCTGTTTCCACCCCTATCTACAATTTAAAATATGCAAAGTAGAACAGTAGTCTCCCACTAAATCAACAACCCTCAATATGATTAGTGGAATAAAACCCATATTGTTGGAAATTGTGCCCTAGGGGTAAATCATTGTACATAAAGACATTATTTATTTTAATGTATTTTCTCCATTGAATTATCATTGTTTTGTATGTTTATTATGATAATTGCATCCATAAATGAATTATGAATATTGTCTTAAATGTCCCTGATTGGTTGTCTATACGGGAGCATAGATAAAGTAAGATCAGTATGACTTTGATGAGAAATGGAGATACAAGTTAAAGTCATATGCACTTGTAAGAGTACAAGGTGCTGGACCGACCCACTATGAAAAAGCTGCATGGATTAAGTCATTGGCTTATCACATATGTAATCACGTCACAATGCCCTTTAACCTGAGATCATCATAGATTCCTACATGAGAGTCGCTAAGTTTTGACTTAGTCAAAAGTCACCTTTGATCGGGTGATGATAAAGGCTATAATCGAGCTTAGGGATCTTTCATGTGAAGGAATGTGAGTGATCGAGATGGGATTTGTCCCTCATATTAGTTTAGAGATATTACTGGGCCGCTCGATGAGTGAGTATGAGAAATGTATGGCCATACTGTAACGAAAATGAGTTTTCGTTCCTTAATCAGACTACTCAAGGATCGAGAAAGTAATTGTCAGGAATAGGATGATGACTTCATCTATGTCTCATCCTTAACCGAAATATCGTGTGACAAAAGGGACGTGATGTGATTACATGAGAGGTTGTGTCATATTAATGACAGTCGCAGCGTCTTGCTAGAGGCCACTTGCGACTTGTGAGCTAATGTTGAGATTGGGCCACTGCTAACTTCATATGGGCCTACAGGGTCGCACGCAAGAGCAGCCCAACATGAGCTTTAATTATAGGGTTTATTTGAATTTTATATATTGATATGTATATATAAATTTGAAATGACAACAGAATTATATGTTAGTTTCAATATTTAGTTTATTTGATAAATTAAATAACTAACATTAATATTCAGATTTAATTTATAAAAATAAATTAAATTCGTTGGCTCATTATTTGGATTAATTATATGGATGTGATTTGATCAGATCAAATTAATCCAAATTCGAATTTCATGTTTCGAATTTCAAGATTAATAAAGATTAATCTTGAATATCCCTTTTTAAATTCAAATTTCAAGTTTAATAAAGATTAATCTTGGATGTCTTTGAATTTGTGATTTCAAGATTAATAAAGATTAATCTTGGATATCTTTTTTGAAATTCGAATCCACGATTAATAAAGATTAATCTAGAATATCTTTTAATATCTGTATTCAAATTTTAAAGATGAATTAAAGATTAATCACAGAATCTCCATGAGTTCTATAAATATTAGGACTCATGACAAGAGAGGCATTGCAATTCGAATCTGACTGTGAGCCACAGAAACCCTAAAGAGAGAGTGAGACATGAGAAGCGCTAGCACACTACGATTATTGGAAACTGTTCATGTGAATACCAGTAGAGGGAGACGATCAGAAACGTTAGCTCCTCGTGATCGAAACCAAGAACGCGAGAAGTCATGGAACTTGAAGAGATCCAAGTGCAAGGGACATTTTGAATTCCAAATGCAAATGGTATTGCTCTATCTCCTTGGTCTAAATGCCTTTAACATATCCATAAGGGGATTAGAAAATTTTAAATTCCGCTGCGTGTACATTCTAATCCCAACACATATTTCACTTAAATTTAACTCCGTTTTGGCAAGACATTAAATCCAAGTTATTTAGGTAGGTAAACTTTTACCAATCACATCATATGTAACTCTTAGAGGCTATGGGATTCGATCATCACATAACCCAGCATGTTTAATCCCATCTAATATCTTGAGATCCAAAACATTTTGATAATCTCAATTAAGTCAAGACAATAATGAATTGTGTGAGTAGCACTATTACTCACAATTGCCTTACCAAGATAACTCAAATGCATCCACTTTGGTGGAACCTACAACTGAGCAATCAAGGTTTTGATAATTATTCACTAATTGACGCATTACGACTTAAGATTAAATTATGAGGATTTTTTTAGGTAACTAGATTATATGTATATATGCAGTTTGTATCTCATACAAATATATATATATATATATATGCATATAATAATATGCATCGTATGATCTAATCATAAAAAGCATAAAATATGATATAATATGGCTCACCTAACCTATATCATCTCAAGCCCATGAGATGAAGTCAATAATAAGAATTATTAAAGATTGAGAAAATTATAACCCTTTGTAAACTATAAAATCATATTAAGTCACGATACAATATAAGTAACAACATGGAAGATGATAACTCATATATTATGAGAAGTAATAATATGAGAGATTATAACCCATACACTATAAGAGATAATTTCTCATATAATAGAAAAAGTAACATGAAGTTAATATTGTGAAATCCCACATAGATTGGGAAGGGGAACAAAGCATGTTTTATAAGGGTGTGAATACCTTCTCCTTAGATGCATTTTCTGGGTTATTGTAGAAACCTAGAGAAATAAAACCCTACTTTATTTGCAACAGGGACAATATCTACGATGGAGGGCTCTGGGGATGTTACAAATATGACATTCTATAGATTATGAAAAGTAACAATATGAGATATTATAACTCATACACTATGAGAGATAATTTCCCATATAATACTTGAAAGCATCAACAATGCATGTACCTCATATATCAAGAACTCATAGATATGAAAGGTAACATGAGAGATGATAACATATATCCCTCATGAATTCAGCATACATCATATGTATGACAAACAAGAATAACAAGATCATATATATCACATGTAATATCTTCAAGAACCAAGATTACTAGTTCATACAATATGACAAACATATAAATATTTAGAATGCATCAAGATCTGATCAAGATATCACATATCACACTTTAAGAATGCATATATGAATTCAAGAACCCATCAAGAATGCATCAAGAAATCATACATCTCATAT
Organism: Vachellia pachyceras; assembly: GCA_025593235.1. NCBI lineage: Eukaryota > Viridiplantae > Streptophyta > Magnoliopsida > Fabales > Fabaceae > Vachellia > Vachellia pachyceras. Next base: position 24,726 of record JANTPZ010138036.1, read on the forward strand.
ATATCATGAATTCAAGAACTCTTCAAGAACTCTTTATATATCAAACATCATAAACTCAATCTAAATGCACAATTGACATGGCTCTGAAACCACTATTGGGATTAGAACATATACACGTAGCGGAAGAAACAAATATAAAATTTTTTTCTAATCCCTCTTTTGGATCTATCAAAGGCGTTTAGATAGAGTAGTTAGGATAGTACTTTATTTTTGTAGGACTTGATATTCAAATTCTGAAATTCAAATTATGAAATTCGAATTTGGATTAATCTGATTTGATCAAATTATATCTATTAAATTAATTTAAAAAATGAGTCAATCGATTTAATTTATCTTTATAAATTAAATCCAAATATAAATGTTAATTATTTAATTTATCAAATAAATTAAATATTAAAACTAACATATATTAACATTATCTATATAATATTAATGTAATTTCAAATTTATATATAATATATAATTTGAAAAATCCTAGAATTAAAGCACATGTTGGATTGTTCTTGCGTGTGACCTTGTAAGCCCATATGAAGTTGCAAGTGGGGTAAACTCAGTACTAGCCCACAAGTTGCAAGGGGTCTCTAACAAGACATTGCGACTACCCAAATAACATGAGGATCGTTAGCACGACACAACCTTTCATACAACCACATCACGTCCCTTTTGTCACACAATATATTGGTCAAAGATGAGGCATGGATGACGTCATCCTCTTATTTCTGACCATTATTTTCTCGATCCCTAAGTAGTCTAATCACATAAGCGAAACTCCTTTTCATTACAGTATGACCATACATTTCTCAGACTGACTCATCGATGGGCCTAGTAATACTCTCAAGTAATACGAGGGATAAATCTCATCTTGATCATTCACATTTCTCTGCATGAAAGATCCTTAAGCCCGATCATAACTTTTATCATCACCCGATCAAAGGTGACTTTTGACTAAGTCAAAACTCAGCGACTCTCATGTAGGAATCCATGATGATCTCATGTCAAAAGGCATGGTGACGTGATTACATGAGACAAGTTTATGATTTGATCCATGCAGCTTTCTAATAGTGGGTTGGTCCAGCACCTTGTACTCTTACAAGTGCCTATGACTTTGATTCATATCTCCATATCTTATCAAAGTCATACTGGTCTTATTTCATCTTTATTCCCATATAGATAACCGACTAAGGACATTTAGGACAATCTTCATAATTTTCCCATGAATACAATTATCATAACAAACATTCAAAAGTTATGACAGTTAAATGGAGAAAATACATTAAAATAAATAATGTCTAAGGTACAATAATTGGCCTTTAGGGCACAATTTCCAACAGCTCATTCTCTACTTTTTTTTTTGGACAACCTACAATAGAATGATTAACTTTCAAGATCTAGCAATTAGTCCAAGTTACATTTAAATGCTTGTTTTTTAGTTTTCTTAGTTTGGATTGATTCTGCTTTGGTGTCTTTAGGTTGGTTTAGCTTGAACTAGTACTTCTTAATCTTTGTAATATCGTTTTGATTTCAATATAATGCTTTCTTGTTTGGCCAAAAGAAAAAAGAAAACGCTTTTAAAAGAAAATAGTTAAGTGCCCTCAAACTCTTTGGCTTGTTGGTGGGAGCAACTTAGGTGCCTCCCTCATGACACTCTTTCGAAAATGCGAAGATGAATCTCAGAAACAAAGAGAAAATAGTGAAGCATTCTTACAAACAAGTTCACACACAAAAAATATAAGCATTCTGCAAATTTTGTAGGCATATAGTACTTGTACTCTAATTTAGATTCTTTTCACCAATAAAATTTTTTTATGAGGGATCTTTCCCTTTTCTGTAAATAATTTATTAATGTGTAAAATTAATTTTTCAAACATAAATACTTTCTAATAATCTAATACATCATTTCCTGTAAGTATATATTATAGGTCAAAACTGATTTTAAGTCTTCAAGGGGAAAAAGAGATGTCACACATCGCACAGGGGAGTCAAATCTATCTAGTTTAAACAGAAATAACATACATAATTTATTCTTTTATTAGTTGGTCATTCATTTAATCTTCATTTTCAAAAATGAAAATAATACATAATATTTATATTACATATGGACTTAAATTGGGTTGACGTTTAAGTTATGCCTTTCGTAATTTCAAGGATCGTTTTAAGCTCACAAAGACCTGTTTGGATTAGCTTATTTTTAACTTATTTCTGGTATTTTTACATTGTACGAGAGATATATATATATATATGTATGTGTAAAATGAATTTTATTTAAGATTCACGTTCTCACCCCTTCCAATGCATTACAATAAGAACTTGTGCCTAACTATGAATAGTTATTAATGATCAGTTTATATCTTTCAGGTGTGTGTCTATTCGTACCATAGGCTACCAATACATATGTTGAAATGGACTCCAAAAACATATTATTGTATACTCTTGAATATGTACCTCTTCATCACTTGGATTTCTTTCATTAACCACACATGTTAAAGGGTTTTATGACTTGAAATAGAGTATTTTAAGAAAACCGTACAAATTCATAACTAATTTAACTAACTTTCTGAATCTATCCAAATCAAATATTTAGTTTTTATATTAAGAATAATATGAAGTATAAGAATATTATTCAATTTTTCAGTCTTGCCAAATGTGTTTTTCTGAAGCCAACCGTAATCTCAATTACATTTTCATTTCCACTCATATTGTCATTCGTGTTCCTTCAAAAAAAAATTCTTTCATGTCAAACAAGGCTAAGACCACTTTTTCCCCTCTCTCTGGGAATGTATGAGATGGCATAGCCCTGTCAAAAACAACATAAAGGGTTGTTTAATTAGAAATTTGGAAGGTAGGCTAGCTAGGGAAAAAAACTGAGATGAATTTAAAAAATTACAGTAATGTTATAAATTTTCAATAAAGAGACGATGTAAAATAAAAAAACTAAGAAAAATAAATAAATAAATTTATAACCTTATTTTCAATTTTTTTTAAAAACTCAACTCATACATTTTCCCTTTCCTACATATTTTTTATACCAAAAACTCCTAAAATTGCAATTTTCAGACCCTTGGTATTCCTTGAGAGAAACTCCAAGAGCCTTCGGGTAATTTCTTGGCAATACTTCTGCGGTGTCTCGGTGTCTATATATTTTGTATTACACTTTGCAATTGATGAGCTTGAACGTATTGTTTATTCCTTTTTCTTTTTCAGGAGAAGGGGTAAAAATAACCTGTAATGTTTTCTCTAATAGACATTGGACATTTAGAAGTTTTCGAGGGAATAATTTTGCACCGGAAGTTTAAATAATAGGGTCATGTGTACCCCACCATTAAAAAAACCTAACAATCAATGTTTGTTGATTAAATTATACAGGGATTAAAAGGTAAAAATGAGTTAGAAGTTTTTTCTAAGGGACATGGGGTACACGAAACTCATATCCTCCTTAATTAATTAATTTTCTTCCCCAAATTAATCAATCATATCTTATATTTATTAAAGATTGAAGGTGGTATTTTTTATAATTTTTATGCTATTAAAATGTCAAATTTTTAATGAACCGTCCCCTAAAAGAGTCCTCCCACGTAAACGCATCCATAGTCGTGAGAAAATCTAACCCAACATCAACAATCAAAATTGAAATAGTTCCTTTCAGTGCAAAATTAAAATCATCTCAAACAAACTCAAATTTGTAAAAAAAAAAAATTAGATAGAGAAGTTTAAAAAGCTCTAAGTTTCAACAAATTGTTGAAACCCAACAAAATTACAAAAAATAAAACATTGCCTCATTATGTGAAATCAACTACATTAATTACATAATGCCATTGAACTCGATTAAAAATCAAATTCTTGGATATATGCAAAATCCAACAGAATTGAACAAAAAAATTAACAATTTTTGGGAAAAGATGCAGCAATTTCACTTTTTAATAGTATATTCGTTAAAAAAAAATTCATATCTTTTCTTTAATATAAGATGTGGCTAACTAACAAGGGAGATTAATAAAGTTAAATAATTAAATAGAATAAGAGTTTTTGGTGCCTAATGTGCCAAAAAAAAAACTTTCACATCATTTTTACTATTCAACTTTCGCATAATTTAATCATTGACTGTTACGTTTTTTTTAATGGAAAGGCAACATAAGGCAAATTTGCCCAATTTAACTTCCAGGAAAGAATAGTCTCCTACCGAGAAAATTTTCATATCATTTTTACCCTTTAACCCTTGATTTTATTGAAAACTGCCGCCCACGAGGACCACGTTTCTATCCAATCCCTATCAGCCATTGTTCTGTCGAATGAAGCACCGATGTCCTGCGACGAAACTTTTCCCAAGGGAGGAAGTTATAACCCTCACCATGAGCCATTTATCGTTTTTAAACATGTTTTAGTTTTCAAGTTGTGCTTACCTTTTTTAGTCCCTCAGGCATGAGATTTTAATGAAGAGGTTTAATTACCCCAAAATTCATTAACAATTTAAAAGCATGTAATGATAATTTCCGGTACAAGAAACAACTAATATTTACTCTTCACTAGGCATTAAAACTTTCTAATACCTAATCATTCTTAAAATCCCGTAGTAATTCACCAAAAAAAATACCTTTAAGGTTGGATGATTACAAAGATTCTAATACAATGTACATGATAATCAAAACCCAGTACAAAAACTAGAATTTACTCTTTTTTTAATGGGGAGAAACAAGAGATACACCCTTCCATGATACGAAACGTGAAACAAAAAAACACACGTCCTATCAGATTGTAAACAAGATGATCCAGCAAAATGTACAGGTAAATTAAAATGCAAAATTCAGTGTTGGAAACAACAAAAAAGGTAAACTACACACATCATAGATCTACACCGCCTCTAATTTTTGTCAACACTTGTCCCAACTTTCCCCTTCATCGACCAGCTTGTAGCAACTGAAGTGGTCAACCCTGATCTTCCATTCTCCTTTGGTAGGATCATATGATACAAACTCAGCACCTTGGTCCTCAGCTTTCTTCTTGAGCATTTCCCTGTACTTCTCGACCTTCGGTCCTTCAGTATACTCAC
>JANTPZ010138037.1:0-60957 GCA_025593235.1 Vachellia pachyceras
AGTTATTGCAGGGCTGTTACAATTTTTTGAATTCCCCAATTGTTCTCCTTTCAATTGGCTGAACTTCAAGATCTGTCTTCTTCTGATTCAGTCTCCTCTTGTTTGACCTGCAGTATTCCTCTATAAATTAATTCTGAATTTCATAAATCACCTAATTTCAGTGTTTTCCAGCCTTTTTTGACTTATAATTAGAGCAAGCCTCTGGCCTCGGCATTCTCATCTTCTCTTTTTATTTCCTGCATCGTATGGCATGCAAAAATAGCCTTATTTCTAGCCAACCATCTGGGTTAAAGCCCACCATTAGTTGCAGCAGATGGATTTATTAATGTCATCACTTGGCACCAGCTGAGTGGACCCAACTCCCAATTACTTGCAATGGGTAAATCACTGATGGTCAATGTTGCAGGCTGAAAAGATGAATGTTTGAGTGATGGGGTGCTTTCTTGAAATCGACCCAAAATACAATTTTTTTTTGGGGGGGGCTGTAAACCACACAGCGATATTAGCATTGGTTGATCAACACAGGAATCTTCAAATTTGATGCGTCTCTTCTATGTCACTGCCCATGAGATTTGGGAAGCAGTGAATGAGAGTTATTCAGTTGGAGATATTTCTGAAAACCACATAGCGATATTAGTATCGGTCGATGAACACAGGAATCTTAAAATTTGATGCTTCTCTTCTATGTCACTGCCCATGTGATTTGGGAATCAGTGAATGAGAGTTATTCAGTTGGGGGTAATATTTCTGGATTTTTAAAGTTTGAGATCAAGAGTAACCCTCATCCTCAAACAAGGTGAGCTATCTGTCATACAGAAAGGTATGCTTTGATGCTATCTTTTCTTTTTCTAGGCACAAAGGATAAATGTGGAAGTTACATTACAATTTACTGATTATAAGTCAACAAAGTTGTCCCTGAAGGAACTTCCAAACTAGCAAGTAAACCAACAGTTTTTTTTTGCTAGGCACAATATCTTTCTATTGGAGCCAATTATATTCAAGGTACTGTTAGACATTAAATGTGGGCATCTCTCCCAATGGGGATTTGAATTTTGGTTCGTTATGTTGTGAAGGAATAACCCTTTCCCTAGTTGGTTCAAGAGTTTTTATTTAGACCAGGTTGCTTTGCTTCAAAAAGGCAGTTCCCCTAATGCTTTCGATGCTAGTTCTAGTACAATGATTGAGGTAACTTGGATAGTGCTCCAGACCCAATGACTAGTGATATGTTGTTATTCCACAAAAAAATAAATATAATGAATTCTTAAGTCTTTAGGGTATAGCGAATTCACTGTACTAATGAGAAGGGAGGGAGTGGTTAGGGAACAGTTGGTGCATTCTTTGAAAGGGGAAAAAGTGGACTGAAAAGTGAGAAGAGTCTAAATCTGGTTTTGGATGGAGGGAGCCAACCTCTCAAAATTTGGTAAGTCTGTTTTTGTCCTGGGTGTTTTTATTTTGTGTCTTACCTTGCTTTTCTTTTCTTAAAGAAAGTATCTTACCTAGCCTTAAGTGAATTTTTTTGTAGTGAAGTACTGAGTGAATCTTTACTTGTGTTAGAGAGATTCTCTTGCAAATTTAGTCATTTGCTCTTACTCGAGAGCTATTTTATGCTATAATAATAGCATCTTTTATTTTTTGATTTCATTTTTCTTGTCTGTGCTATGTTGCTATTTGAGTCCTATCATCTTTTTTGTCTTTGTACTTAGATCTGTAGTTATTACGTAACCCTTTTTGCATAACTGATAAGATCTGTCATTTATGTAAAGCTTGTCAGATCTGAAGTTAATGTAGTTACAGTAAAAGTGGTCAGATCCATAGTCATTGGAGGACTATTACAATTTTTTAAATTCTTCCCTCTAATTGGCTGAACATGAGTACCTAACTTCTTCAATTTCAGTCCTCTCTTTTATAAAATGCTGCAGTAACCCTGTAAAATTTATCAAATGAAATGATCAAACTGTTAAAAGTTTTCCAGACTTTTTCCACTCCAATCTTTCTGTTAGTACCTTTCTAAGTGTTTTGAGTTTCCAGGAAACGATTGTTAGCATGGCATTGGTTGGTGCAATTCTTGGAGCAGCCGCAGGTGGTTGGATCAATGATGCTTATGGGCGGAAGAAGGCAACCCTTACTGCTGACGTTATCTTTGCTCTTGGATCGTTTGTCATGGCTGCCTCACCAGGTCCTTATATTCTCATACTTGGACGCCTTCTGGTTGGCATTGGTGTGGGCATAGCATCTGTCACTGCTCCTGTGTATATTGCTGAAGCTTCGCCATCAGAAATAAGGGGAGGATTAGTAAGCACAAATGTGCTTATGATAACTGGTGGACAGTTTATTTCTTACGTTATAAATCTTGCTTTCACAGAGGTTAGTTTTTGGTGCTTTGCTCTTTGGTTGGCTTTTGTTTGCTTGCAATGATGATAAAGAAATATAGACAACTTGGCATCCTTGTGTGAGTTATACTCATCCATGGTTTTCAAATTACGTGTAGAATTGATATTTAGAAGTACTTGTATATGAATCATTGTGATAGAACTTGTAGGACAAGAAAATATAATCTGGAAAATATATGCCGTGTATTCTCTATTACTGAATGGAAAATGTATATAAATACATCCACCAATCACTCAATGCTCATGGTGCCTCACTCAACTAAGCTTTTGGGTAAAAAGTGGTTCACTCAAGAACAATGATAGAAATTAAAGGGAAAAAAGTGGATGAGTAACGATTTTCTAACAATGGCAGAGTAGTGGTGATGGGCAGGGAAGGATCAATATGTATCCTCCACTTGGGCTTGGATCATATCTTCTCTCTTATCGTTTCCCTTTTCTTAACTAGTGGCTGAATTAGGATTTCTCATTTTCTGTTAAAAATCAAGCTGCAATGACTGGTAGGTTTTTGTCTTATAAAAGAGATTGGAAGATTGAACAGAAGAGGAAAGGAGAGGGAAACGATAAGAGAGAAGAGAAGAGACGGGAGATTGAGAGTGGAATTGAGGACAGAAACTAAAGTTTCATTACTTATAAGCCATGCTTACAAACTACTCTAACCAATTATTTATAGACCTAAGGCGCTAAAAAGTAACAACCCCTAACGGATTCCTAACCCTTTTATTTTCATGATTACATAACACTGTCCCTTTTCCCAAAAGACCCTTGTCCCTAAGGTTCAGGTAGAAAGAAAATTGCACCAACCCAGACCCTAGCAACAGTTTAATTAAACTTCCTCTAAACCAGAACATAATGAGAAATCTTGTTGGGCGAAATTGAAGAAATAAAGCCCAACCATGCCACTTCAGCACCAGCATATTAAAAATCCCATTTGTGGAGCTTTGATCCATACAAGTGAAATTGGGCTCACTGAAATTGCATGTTCTTATGAGGCCCTATTTTGTTGCACTTAACAATGTCTGAACCCATCAATAGAAACCCTAGGAAAGCTAGCCTCTTGAATATGAATATTTTTTCTTGGGCATTTCTCCACTTGACTGATCTCATGCAAAGTTATATAATTGGCCTACAGGTTACCAACAGAAAGGATAAGAGAGGTGAGAAGAGAAGCGAGAGGGGAATAGAGGACAGAAACTAAAGTCTCGTTGCTTATATAAGCCATATTTACAAACGACCTCAACCCATTATATATAGACCTGAGGCACTAACAACCCTTAAGAGATTCCTAACTAACTCTTTTATTATTTTAATTACAGTATATAATACCAGAATGTTAAGTTGATTAACTGAAAATTTAACCTGGTTTTACTTTTATTTGGCTTGCTTTTTGACAACCGGATAATAGAGCCTGAGTTGACCTTTTGTCTTGGAGTAGTGATTTCAATGATAAAGTAAAAGCTGCTCTTTTTAGAGGTCAATGAAAGTACTAATGAGAGCTCTGAGTCTCATGAACATGGTTTGCAGATATGATTGAAGAGCATGAGTTAATTAGAAGTGGCATTTCCTTGGCAGAAAAATACATTGTGATTTGGTAGCATTGGTGAACTTATTCGAAGTTGTAGTTTCAAAAACATCAAAATAAAAGCTGACCATTATTTGTGGTCTCATTACTTGTAAGCCATGAACTTCTCTGAAAATTCAAGGGCTTCACTGTTCTTCTATATTATAAAAGCCTGAAAAATATCAAAATAACTTCCACTAACTGAGAAGTTTCGTATGCTTGAAACTATTTGGTTCATAAATATTACATTCCTTTTTCAAACATTTTTGGGTATTTGTAAGCTGACCACTTTCCACATTATTCATCAAGCAGGTCCCTGGGACTTGGCGATGGATGCTGGGAGTTGCAGGTTTGCCTGCAGTTTTGCAGTTCTTCCTCATGCTCTTCCTACCTGAATCCCCCAGATGGCTTTTTATCAAGGTAAAAAATTGTACATTTATTTGAAAAAATTTATGTCAAAGTTGTGGCCTTCATTTATGCTGATTGCCAAACCATCCTATATCTTGTGTTTGAATGCAGAATAGAAAAGACGAAGCCATTGTTGTGCTTACTAAGATATATGACTATGCTCGCTTAGAGGATGAAGTTGAGTTCCTTACAGCTCAGTATGAACAAGAAAGCCAAAAGAGAAGTGATATTAAATTCTGGGATGTGTTTAAGTCAAAAGAAATTAGGCTTGCTTTCCTTGTTGGAGCTGGACTGCAGGTACTTAACAAGGACATACCATTGTTACAAAACATAGCCTTAGAATAATCTTAATCTTATTTTCCTACTGTTCTTGGTACTTATTCTACATTAACTGGATTTGTATCAGTTGATTAATTGAAAATTTAACCTGGTTTTAGTTTTATTGGGCTTGCTTTTTGACAACATGATAATAGAGCCTGAGCTGACCTTTTGTCTCAGTGATTTCAATCATAAAGTAAAAGCTGCTTTTTAGAGGTCAATGAAAGTATTCATGAGAGCTCTAAGTCTTTTTTTTTTTTTTTTTTTTGTTTTCCAATGAGAGCTCTAAGTCTCATGAACATGGTTTGCAGATATGATTGAAGAGATCATAGCTTATTCGATAAAACTTCGGTGATTTCATGAATCATCTGTTGCCTTGGTTGGTTTTCTTAACTATCCTATGCACATTGCTGTTAAATGCATGTAATTGTAATCAGGTTGTTTAAGATTATGGTACTTCAGTTTTGGATGCATGTTGCAATAAGTTTCTGTATTTCTGTCAATGCCAGGTTTTTCATGCAAGTGTATTCTGAATTTCTGATAACATCCCATTGTTATGCAGGCCTTTCAGCAATTCACAGGTATAAACACAGTTATGTATTACAGCCCAACAATTGTCCAAATGGCTGGCTTCCATTCCAATCAATTGGCTCTTCTTCTATCCCTCATTGTTGCTGGTTTGAATGCTGCCGGTACAATTCTTGGCATCTACCTTATTGATCATGCAGGGCGGAAAAAATTGGCCCTTTCTAGCTTAGCTGGAGTAATCGCCGCTCTGATCCTACTTGCCGTGTCATTTATTAATCAATCTTCTGGCTCCACTAGTAATTTGTATGGATGGCTTGCAATTCTGGGTTTAGCCATGTATATTGCTTTCTTCTCACCTGGAATGGGACCCGTGCCGTGGACTATGAACTCAGAAATATATCCCGAAGAATACCGTGGCATATGCGGGGGCATGTCGGCTACTGTGTGCTGGGTGTCAAATTTGATCGTGTCCCAGACCTTTCTGTCAATAACCGAAGCCGTAGGGACCGGCCAAACTTTCTTGATTTTAGCCGGTATAGCCGTGCTGGCCTTCCTCTTTGTGGCTGTGTATGTTCCAGAGACCAAAGGATTGACATTTGATGAAGTGGAGCTGATATGGAAGGAGAGAGCTTGGGGCAAGAATCCAGACACACAAAGCCTTGTTGGGCATGGAGGAATTGACTCCTAGAAAAACAGCATTATAGAAAAATTCAAGTGTGTAGCAGTGAATCCATGGTGTGTGCCCGAGCTTCGGTTCGTTTCATGATATATAATATTTAAATTAATAATAATAATGATATTATCATTATCATTATCATTATTATTATTATTATTATTATTATTATTATTATTATTATTATTATTATTATTATTTCATTCCTCTACTTTTCTTGCCCAATGTAAGTTTATTATTATCAAGAGTGCAGTCGCCAATCATGGTATATCATTTATAGTGGGAGCATAGCAGTGATATGAAATTATTGTTCATTTTTTTTATTCCGAAATATTAAGTGTTTGACATTGTATATTCTTGATTAATATTGAGTGACGTATAAATAAATGCCCGTGATTGATCACGTTGTCACTTTATCATCACATGCTTTATAACTTTTTAATGACTGGACTATAAATTGATATACTGCCTTTGAAGACTCGGTTTGTCATATATCATTAGTTTTAATAACGTAAAATATAAAAGAGTAAAATTTTTTTATCATGTATATTAACTTAATACCATATTTAATATGCATTCGTTTTATGTAGTTTGGTTAAAAAGAGGAAAGAAATAGTCTAAGTTGAATTATGTATAATATCAAGATGAAGATAAATTAAAGGAAGAGCTTGTAAAATAAAATGGGAACATCAAGATTCAAATTTTAGATTTGAAATTGGAGGATGATGTGTTTAAATAACTCAATTTGAAAGTTAAAATATTTCAAATAATAATATAACATTGTATGTTGAGTTACCCTTCATCTAAACTTGATTTGGACGTTTAGAACTTTTTGTTGAAGACAATACTTGAGTAAATCCCCAAACACTCGAGTGTGATGAGTTTTTGGAGTTTTCTGAAGTAACATTTGAAGCAATACTCAAGTAAAAACTCAAGTATTTGGATTTTTGAGGTAATACTCGAGTATGAGGATTAGTGCTCAAGTATTGACCTCTTCTGTTCAGCTTTACTTCACTTCCAGCTCTACATATCTTTGGTATTTTAATCATATCTCCCAAACCACAAGTTCAATTGATATGAAACTAGACTTGAGATATAAATGTCTTAATATGGTGGTCAGATTGAATACTTCATCACTGACATTTGTTTATTGTGGCTATCATATCATTCTTCCTATAATAGCTTTGAGACACCTATAAACATGTTGACGACACCTATACATACAGTACTTCTCTCCAACGGATATATTTTGGCGACACCTATGAATAAGAAGCAACCAACAGATAACATAGATGAAGTATATGGAGTCACTAAGCATAATGCGTATAGTGTGGATTCGAGTAAATCGCACAACAATGATAAGATTATGATATTATACTTCTCAATGAACTTCAGTATTAACATAATCCGCTTCATAAAGTGAAGCATTTCCCAAATGTAATCATCCCAAACTTATGAGAGTAACTTATGTTAGACCTAAGTGAAGTAGAGAGTGTAACCTTATATGTGGTGCGAGAAATGATTGTAAAGGTCCTTAAGTATAGGGTAGAAACTTGAATCGATTTCACAAATGTCCTGTTAAATTTGTGGGGTTTCTCAAGTACCAAAAATTACGAACTTGAGTGGGTTTCATAAATGCTTGAAAAAATTTATGGGGTCTCAAGTACCCACTGTTACAAATTTGAAATAGACTTCGCAAATGTTTGTATTGAACTTGTGGTTGTTATAGTTTTTCTAAGTACTTGAGTTAAACTTAGAAGTTATAGTAGATTACAAATCTCAGAGGAGTCTGAGGATTGAACGTTGGTCAGAGAGGATTAAACCATGATAAATTGATATGTGCTCATCTTAGTTTCATCTCCAATAATTTTTTGTGATTTCATTTTTAATATATCAGATTTCATTACCTGTTTTTGATTAACTTATGATTTGGCTATTTTGACCAATCAAGAGTTGAATAGAATTTTTCAAGACACCCAATTCATCCCCTCTTGGGTGACAACCATTCTAACACAATCAACTATTTTGGAGAGATTTTTTTGCCTCAAATTAATTTGACTGACTTATAAATTGATATGCTCTCTTCGGTCCTTATTATAAAATAAACTAGCTTTTTCTTGAAGAGATTAAGGAAATCAGTTGAAATAGTTAATTCACTAGATATTCCAAAAATACCCTTACTTAAATTTTTCAAAAAACTGCTAGAAATTAATTTGATTTTTTAGATGTTAGCCACAGGGATCAGATAAGGGAAAATGCCAAAAAAAAAAAGCCCATTGAAATTGGGAAGGGACAACTCAGGGTTTTCAATTTCCATATTTCCAAATCAGAATGCTGAACCAAATAGGGATTTTGAAATCTTTACAAAAAGACCATATTGCCCTGAGTTAACATGAATAAAGGAAGGAAAGGGTGGAGCGGATACGTGAAGGAAACCATGAAAAAGGTTGGTGATGGAAACCCATGAAAAAGTTGGCGAATGGTGCACGTGTTGTTGACCGAGATGAAGATCGGAAAGTTGCCAACGGTAAGTTGCTTTCCACATCATTGTCTTCCGATCTTCCCATGTTGCGCCCATTCTCTGGATATTGTTCAGGGGTTGAGAGCCACTATTTTTTTTGTCATAGTAAGTGGGTTTTGTGATTGGGGGGGGGGAGGTGAACATAGGTAGGATGTGCATTCATCTATAGTATTATTTTCATTATTTTGGTGTGCGGAACAAACATACTTTTGTATATGTTTATGCATGTATGCATTTAATAGGTTGTTGACACATGAATCCATATTCATTCAGTGGGTGATTCCAGTTGTGTGATGGTGAAGAATGAGCATGAATAATATGGGGCAAATGCAATTTGTTGTTATGTATTAAGGGGTGGTTGTGAAACCCTAAGTTTAAGATGTTAATATGTGAGTTTATGGTAGGTTATTTGAAATATTAAGTTGGGTCATCCCAATTGTTGGAAGCTGACCTTTTCAATGATGTACATTATTTGCAGGTTGATTTTCAAAATGACATTTAAGTGTGGGTCTACATTTTTAAAGGAATTAGCATGTTATTTTTATTGAGAACATGAGAGAACACTGACCTAGGGAGGAATAGCTCAACGTTTGTCATAGATTGGCCTTGCCTCTTATTAATTGGCATTACAAATGATGAAATGATAGGGGAATGTCTCATTATCATTATGAAAGGAAGCTAGGATCCAGATGGATTCATATCAATGAGATGGATAAGGACTTCATGACCAACACTTGTCCCATTTAGAGCCATAGCTTTTATGTAATGTTTTCTAAGAAATCTACTGTGAAACCTTGTTTCATTGCAAAGACATTATGCTTGATTAATGTTCCTCATGAGCATTATGGGGCACCCTACTTTGAAAAAAGCATGTGAGGAGGCAATCCAAAGCAATTGATTGTATTTAAAAATTATGTATTATATAATTCTTGGAATGAAATATCTTTGATCAGATCCAGTCACTAAGTGAAACTGTAATATTATAAAGGATGATCATCTAGCAGAGAACACATATACTCATTAATCTAATCCACTACTTCAATTGCTGGTGCTAGAATTGCTCTATTTGTTAGATATTTACAGTCAAATATGTCCTCTCTTAGATTTGGGTAGGTTGCAGACACACTGGACTCTTATGTGCTGCCTAGATGATTGAATTAGTAGTTCTTTAGGTATTTCAATATCAGTAATACCTTCATGTGGTAGTTCAATCTAAATAATACCTTCCAGGACATACCATTCTTAATTGCCGAAATCATTTTGATCCCCACTTTCTTCCTCCAAGTACCATTTCAGCAAATTATACCGTCTACCCGACCATTGCTGATGATGATCTATGGTACCTGGATACTGGTGCCACCAACCATCTCACTGCCTCCCTCTCCATTTTGAATATCCAAGCAAATCCGTACGAAGGTCATGACTCAGTTCAAATTGGAGATGGTGCCCCCTGCCCAGTCATCACACTGGCTCCGGACAATTACACACCCTCTGGCAATTACCTCTTTACTCAACTTCTTCATGTTCCTCATATTACAAAGAATCTATTATCTGTTTATCAATTTCATCTTGACAATAATGTTTACTTTCAATTTTTTGCCTCTCATTTCTGTGTGAAGGATGTCAATACCAACTGAATCCTCCTTTAAAGACCAAGGCACAATAAGTTGTACCCCATTCAGAATCTTCATCTATCCACTCATCCTCCTGCAGGTTTTATTGGTTTACGCACATCTCTCACCTAATAGCATAACCATTTAGAACACCCTGCTCTCCGTACAACTCAACACGTTATCTCTGCACACTCCCTTCCAGTCACCAACACCATTGCCAACCTCCACTGCTCTGCCTGTCATACATCCAAGAGTTATCACCTACCATCATCACCATCTTTACATCGGTCAGCAGCTCCTCTGGAATTAATCTTTTGTGATGTATGGGGCATTTCCTCAATCATTTCTATTGATGGATATCATTACTATGTTAGCTTTGTAGACAACTATTCCAGATATTTTTAGTTTTTCCCAATTAAGAACAAAATTGATGTTCTTTCTATATTTCTTATTTTCAAAACACTTGCTAAAAATTCACTAAATCACAAAATCAAATCCTTTCAATCCGATTGGGGTGGTGAATTTCACCCTTTCAAGAATCTTCTTACCGAACTTGGAATCCATCATCATCTCACATGTCCTCACAACACACACACACACACACACACACATACACAGAGAATGGAACTGCATCGCACCATCGTTGAAACAAGTCTCACGCTATTATCCCATTCTATGACTCCCCAAGCCTATTAAACATACAGTTTTTCCACTGCTGTTTACGTACTTAATCGCCTACCTAGTGCCACTCTTTCAAACACAAGCCCATTCGAAATGCTCTTTAATCGCTCACCTGACTTAACTTTTTAAGAGTGTTTGGCTCGGCCTGTTAGCCCAATCTATGCCCATATGCAAAGAACAAACTTGAGCCCAGATACATGCTTTGCATCTTTCTTGGCTATAGTTCACAACATCATGGCTACTTGTGTCTCCACCAAGTGTCTGGACGTATCTATATTTCCAAGGACGTCATTTTCGACGAGGCCCAATTCCATTCAAAAACCTATCTCTCATCTCTCCACAACAAGTCCAACTCACCCTTATACCTTTTGTCCAAAGCCCATATGCTCTACAGGCCCACATTCCCCCTTGCACGGACTTGCCATCACATACACCTTCTCTCCCTAACACAAATATTTCCCCATCACGTGACTCTCCCCTCCCAACACCTGCGCGATCGTCCTCTCCAGCATCTTCTACCACTTCGTCTGAGCATCCCTCTCTCTCATCCTCACCGGCACCATCTACATCTTTACCCCCACCCACTTCCGTCCATCCAATGATCACACGTGCTAAAGCTCACATTTCCAAGCCTAAAACCTTCACCGACGGTACTATTCCATGGCCTCATCGACAGTGAACTCTGCTATCACAGTGCCTTCTGTCCCAGCTGAGGCACTTAAATCACCCTCTTGGAGAACAGCTATGGCTGAGGAGTTTCAAGCTATCCTCAACACCCAAACTTGGTCTTTAGTCCCACGCTTCTCATCACAGAATGTCATAGGATGCAAGTGGATTTTTCATCTCAAATACAAGCCAAATGGAGATGTTGATCCCTTCAAAGCTCGTTTGGTTGCCAAAGGATTTCATCAACTACCAGGTTTGGATTTCACTAAAACATTCTCACCTATGGTAAAACCAGTTACTGTTAGAGTCCTATTATCAATCATTGTATCCCGTGGCTAGTCCCTAAGGCAAATTGATATTGAAAATGCCTTCCTTCATGGTTCTCTAGATGAAGAGGTGTTTATGTCCCAATCTCAGGGTTTTGTTCATCCTGATTATGTCTGTAAATTGCATCACTCCCTTTATGGTCTCAAACAGGCTCCCAAAGCCTGGATCTCCCACCTTAGTACTTCTCTCATTCATTTTGGCTTTCAGGCATCCAAATTTGACCCTTCTCTATTTATCTTCCACTCCTCACTTTGCAAAATCTTTGTTCTCATTTATGTGGACGATATTCTCATTACTTCCTCCTCTGATAGTGCCATTACTAAACTCATTCAGCATCTCCGAGCCCAATTTCCAGTAAAAGATCTAGGCCCACTGAACTATTTTCTTGGTATTGAAGTTCACAAAACTTCGCATAGCATCGTCCTCTCCCAACATAAATACATCACTGACTTACTTAAAAGGAAAAACGTGCACAATGCTCACCCAATGCCTTCCCCAATGGCTGTTAATAGCAAATTAACCATTATCGGATCATCCTTTCCTGATCACACGTTATATCGCAGTGTTGTTGGCATCCTCCAATATTTGTTCTTTACTCAACCTGATCTTTCCTTTGCAATCAATCGAGTCTGCCAATTTATGCATGATCCCAAAGAACAACACTGGACTGCTGTCAAATGAATTTTATGATATCTTTGTGGTACATCACACCTTGGTCTCCACATTCGTAAATCTCCTCAGCTTAGTATTTCATCAACTACATCTTATCTACTCCCTGACAGCATTGAAGGTTTCTCTGATACTAACTGGGGAGGATGCCCCATTGATTCTCATTCCACTGCTGGCTTGTTGTCTTCTTTAATTCAAATGCAGTTTCATGGAGTTCCAAAAAGTAGCCAACTATGTCTTACTCCAGCACTGAGGCTGAGTATCGGTCTCTCACCAATGCCAGTAGCGAGATTATGTGGATTCAACATCTTCTTGATGAACTGCACATATCCATTCCTGAAGCTACGATTTTGTACGAGAAAGAATACCATTTTGTAAGAGAAAGAGTTGCTGCTCAACATCTACGAGTAGCCATTGTCTCCTCTCAGGATCAACTCACGGATATACTCACGAAACCTCTGGTACTAATCATTTTTTACAGCTTCGATCGAGCCTCAATGTCATTTCATTGTCATTGGGCTCACGGGGGGATGTTAACAATACATCAACAATGATACTAGATCAGGCCCAATTCATAAGAAGCCCAATAATACTCTACAATACAGTTCAGCTCTAGTCCAGCCCTTAAGGCTTACTCTAGAATCTTCACTGGTCTTTATATATTCACACTCAATGTACTGCATTTATGCATCGGTGTACAATAGAAATACACAATGAAAGGTTTTCATATTATCATGTTTTCTCTGCTGTGCACTATCATTCGTTTTTGCTCTAACAAAGCTCAGTTGCTTTAAAGAAGAGCATCTGAGTTGAATATCAAATGCAAAAATACGCCATGATGCTTCACATGGAGAAACATGTATACAATTCAACTAATGAGAAATCTCATCAAATGAATTTTTTGAATTACTAGGTTCGGAATTATTGTAAATTCTTGCGATGACACGATCATTCCCTTTGCTTATGTATTTGAAGAAGTACTTGATTACCCTTGTTTGATTTGTCTTTTCTACATTGATATGAGCTTGAAATAATTTGAGCAAATGTGGATTATATGCAACAACCCATCTATTGTCTAGTGGTACAAATTTTTGTGGGTAGTATTTTGAGCACCTTCCATCTTTCATGCATGGTGACCTTTTATGAGTGTTGACAAGAACCATGGATCATGTAATTGCTCACAAGCTCATATAGTTAAGGATCTTCTTCTTTGTCTACAATTTTTGCAGAGATAATTCTGTCCACATCTTCTGGTGCTTTTATCCTATCATTTGGATCAAGGAAGAGTATGATATGCGCATGAGGTAGGCCCCTCTTTTGGAATTCGATTGTATATATTTCTGAAATGAAAGATGTAATTATTGATCAGAAAGCAATTGTAACATTATTATATCAAAAGGATAATTAATGTCATAGCCCTTTTAGTTTTATCCAATTTTTAATTAGGTCCCTATATTCCTTTTCTTTTAATAAGATAGTTAAAGCTTTACCTAATTATAATAATTTATTATTTATGTTAAAAAGAATACAAAACTATAAGAAAGTAATTAAAAAAATCATCTAGAACTAAAAAGACCTAGTAAAAAAAGCTATAGGAACTTCATTAAAAATCGGTTGAAACTTTTAAGACTTTCATGTTATTTATCCCTATATGAAATAGTGTTTTCGTGTGAATATATAAAGACACAATAGAATTGCCCATTTTGATGCATCTTCCTCTTCTACACAACTTCAAATATAAATTTAAATTTGCAGATTATGATAAATCTTGGAATCAAGAAAAATTTGGAAAAATGAAAAGACTATATGAACAGTATTTTCATGAAATTTTCTGTATTAATTGATCAAGAAATTGAAAAGTTTGATTTTTTTCACCGTAGAGAATTACATAAGATTCATTTAGAGATTCAAACCATTTAATTTCGATTTTTCTACAATTAGTTATGAACTTTTAAAGTTGACAAAAAATTTTGAAATTACCAAGTGAACAGTAACAATGAATAATACTTTCATAAAGTTTTAAAATTTCACTTGGTTAGCTAATTCTAAAGTATGGAAGGCCTTAAAGTGGTTTATTATTAGTCTCTAATATATAATAAAACTACATAAGGGAGGTATTAAAATGTTAGTGTCTATGAAGAAAATAATAACCAAACAAAATTCTTTATTTGAACTCATTAGTGATGTGCAACGTGACTGAGACTTAAAATTTCTTGGATATTTAGCTTGCAGGGGAAATTTATCATGGATTCATTTGTAAAATTTGTGGCAACGCAGTTTGAAATTTGAGAGAGACTTTGACTTGCAGCAGGTTTGTATTCATTGCTAAATGTCAAGAGAGAAGATAATGAGTTGCAATGAAGATAGGGTGCATGTTGGTGTTGTATTTATAGAATGTTGCCTTGAAAGTAATGCCTTGGCTTCAGGGACATTTAAATTCACTACCAGAAAAATGTCATTTAGTGACGGAAACATCCATCCCTAAGTGACTATTTTCCATCAAAAAATTTCCATTTAGCATTAGCGACCCTCATTTTAACGATGGAAAATAGCCATTTAGCGACGGATTTTCCGTCACTAAATAGCATTTTTCTAGTAGTGATTAAAGAGGACCTTCGGCCAAAAAAAAAAAATTAAAGAGGACCTTAATTCCTTCGAACTGATTTTTACCAATATGTCAGTAACCTTTATGTGAGAAAAAAATATAAGAACAAAATGGTGAAGGATAAACATAAAGCAAACAATGATATGAGAACCTTTGCCTTTGTTCAGTTTTGCAAAATGGATGAGCATAACAATTGGTATCCCCAAATAATAATCAATCTTTAAGTTGAATGTTTTGGTAGCATAATTTCCAAATAGAACAATATTGACCTTCCTCTCACTGCAAGCACAAATAAATTGGTCTTTAATTACTATTATTAAAATGATAGTTATCCTATCAAGGAGAAAATTAATAGATATGTCTAAATCAAAATATATCATTCAGGATCAGCAATAGTGAAATATAGTCTTTTAGTCATGCCACAATCCTTCTTACTATCTTCTAAATCTCCAAATGCTTGAGGGAATCCAATGATATCTAGAGTAATTAAAAATAGCATATGCTAGTAATAATAGGAGTAACGAAAAAAAAACCAGCGTTGTGAAAAATATATTAACAATGATTTATTGTACAAACCAATGAGATCATCATTCTTTAAATCCGATTCTACTATGTCTTTGATGCTCATGAATCTGAAACAATCTAATGGAATTGGAGACGTTTGATTCTTCAAAATATGTAGAATTGAAGAATGGAAGCTTAATTTCCATGGATGGTTGGTCACCTTATACTGGTCCGTGTTTGCTAAAACTTCAAAATTTTCAAAATGGTACACTTGACCTTCTTGGATATTATTCAGTTATCACTTGATAATTTGATTTTGTATAACAAATGCTTTAACCCTAACACCCTTAAATTCAAGAGGTTAGTTTTGAAAAAGTGTCTAAAGTGAAAAGTGAAAGTAATAGGGGACTGAGAATGAACTTTCTTGTTCATCAACTAACAATATCGATATTTTTCAGAGTTGATGTGGTGGCAGGTTCTTTGCTATAAGCCATTTTTTGAGGACTCTTGCATCAATAAAGCACGTGTCTTTGCTATCATCAATGCTTTTTATGAGGCCTTTTGCCTTAGTTAACATCTCTCATTGAGGCATTGGTGGTAGAATTGATATATATATATATATCTGTGTGTGTGTGTGTGTGTGTACACATAATGAAAGAGGGACTTGAGGTATTAAAGCATCAAAGCTGATTGGGTGGAGCAACGGTGTGATTGAATTTCCAGATGTGAACACCCAAAATTATTTCAGATAATTTTGAGTAATGGGTTTATTTTAAAAAATAGTTATGGGCTTACTCAGTTGCTTTACTTAATAGTTATTTTATTATTAAAAAATATGATTATATTTTTTGTTCATCCAAGTAAAATGTTTTCTGAGTTCCATTTCGTTAACTGAGGATATGATTTATCCTGAAATTAAGCAATCAGGAGACAAACAACTTCTATGTATGGTAGGGTGACTATCAAACTTGTAATATGAACAGAGTTCTTTCCTAGAAAAGAAAATTGAAGGATGGTTGATCAAATGGAGGTAATTTCCCAAGGCCTAATTAACCATGCCAACTGTATTTTTAATCATAACTTTTTACTATGCAACAAATTTTTTTGATTTCTTTACAACCAATAGTATAATTTATTCTGCAAAATCAATTTAATTGTAAGGTTTATTCAATCCTCGTTTCCCATAAAGATTATTTGGAAAAAGGAATATTAATAATTTCATCTATGCACTGAACCCATGGTGTGAACATGGAGCAAGGATGTGAAGAGAAGAATAAAGAAGATTGAGTAAGGATGCAACTCACCAATAAGAAGAAGAATAACTGATATATGAGATTGTGAGAATGTAAAGTAGAGAAATAAGTTGATTGATCGATTGATTAATAACTTTTCTCGTATATTAAACTTCTTATTTTGAATTATTTGCAGCACTTTTTAACTATTTACTACACTAAATTTGATATTTACCATAATGGTTTAAAAATTAGCAAATTTATCAAAAATTTAAACTTTTCCTTTTGTGTTATTCATTTAGCTATTTACTACACCACATTAAACATTTATCATAATCATTTAAAAATTAAATTTTTTTCCAAATTTTAAATTTGTTTAAACAAATGATCTTTGACTCATCTTTTAAGTGACTTATCACACTTGCTTAACAAATATTTTTGACAAAATGTTTAACAATTTTCTGCAACAGAATAGCTATTTAACATATGTTTTTTTTTAAATTATTTATTGTTTAACAATAGTGTAAATAACTATTTGAAACAATTATTTTTAAAATCAACTTAGCGAAACAATTGTGCATACGAACATGAAAGGGTGAGGTTGAAAATTATGACCATGTGGGTATGGTCAAGAAGTGGAAGGAGATGACCAAGTGTGGGTATGGAAATACGAAGCTTTGCTTAATAGTTAAATGGCTCAAGGGGTAAAAATAATCAAGAGGTTTTTTTTTTTGCAAATAGGCACTGATCACACGGAAGTTCCTTATGGGTCATTTTGGATCCGGAAGTTTTAAAATGGGGCATTTCACTTATACAATTAAAAATGTTAACTTTGACCATCACATCCTCAATGGAAAAGTTATTAAACTTTGACTATCCATATGAACATTTTTAACTGTAAGGGTGAAAATGCCAAATGACCATTCAATAACATCCGTGTAACCAATGCCATTTGCAAAAACTTCTGGGTTATTTTTACCACTTTACCCTAGTAAAATCCACCCTGGAGAGAGAAATGGGGAAGTTAGATAGAGATGGAGAAAGAGAATCAACGAAGAAGAGCAGGGAAGGGTTAAAAGGAGGGAATAAATAAATTTAAAACACTTGAAAATTCCAAATGAGTTCAATGGAACTGATTTGGTATTTGTAAATTTTGAACCACTAATCTGGAATATTGCAATTTGAAGGGTATCTATATTACTTTTCCCCCTTTTTTGGCATCAACATCGCCACATGATAATATAGAATTAATTCCTTTGCGAGTTTCAATTTTTTTTCAACCCATGAGTTTCAATTTATATCCCATCATTTATTATTTTTTTTATAGCGTGGTCCTAACGTTATCATTCAAAATTAGAAAAAAAAAAAACCCATACGTAAGTAATTTTCAAATGCGTGTTTCTTTACTTTGTCCATTTTGTGGATTAATATTCCAATTTTTTATTCAAAATTAATAAACCTCACTAAAATAATTTTGTCATAAACAAGTGTTTTTCCTTACAACGCCTGATACAAATTTCTTATGTATTTTGAAAGATAATAGCAATATTTCTCATTAATGTAAATCTATACATTTTTATATGAATAGTGACGCTCCTTTGTGGTTGGATACCAGCATAGAAATACTTAGATGGTTATAGAGGATCGCATCATCTGTGATCTATTTAATAGACATTTTATTGGAGAGAAGACTGATGACGTGATACTTCGAGATTTTCATTGGAAAGAAAACATATGACATAACACTTAGAGAGTATGTAAATATTTCTTGTATTTACCAATAATCTATTTTTCAAGATAAAATTGAGAATAAATCCCCTATTGACAAATTAATTAGAGAATAAAACTTGCATAACATGGAAGTTTAGTTACATTTGTATAATATGAAAGCTTAGTTGCATATCGTAAAATGTCATTTGCATAATAGAAGGTCAATTGCATTTGCATTTTCGAAAAATTTTATATAACTAAATTTTCATGAAATTAATCTTTCACATTATGCATATCTCATTCTCCAATTAATTTCTTAATAATAATTTATTCTAAATTCTCCCTTTTTCGTTATATATAGATCTTAATGAAGGAAAAATTATGAAATCTTGTTTAAAATTAAATTGTTATTAATTCCTTCTAAGATCTATTTATATTTATGTGTCATATAAAAACTAAGCCAACTTAATAAGAGGAATACTTACATACTCTTCAAGTGTCACATCATCTAAGCTCTCTTGAATGAAAATGGTCAAATTGCCTTTTTTGGATCCCACAAATATCTATTATTATGCGTTACATGGAGCGAGAATAACAATCAAGAGAAATTTATGTGATATCATATCTACAAAAAATGATTAGAATATTTTCATTGGACAAAGCTTGGATAACATGACACTCCAAAAGTATACAAGTATTTCTCATTCAATAAGGATATTCAATGGGGCACCATGCCGCCAATCAAACCTTCTTAACAATCTCACATGCAATTCTCTATAATTTATCTTATTTAAATTTTTTTCATGATTGAAATTTTTTGGAAAATTTAAAATCAAATTCCAAATAGAAGAATTAATGAATAAAAGGTCCCAAAGATTGATAAAATTATCATCAGATCCCAAAAGTAGCTGCTGAGGTTGTCATTAACAATCTTACCAGCCTTTATTAACAAACTCAGTAGCTACTCTTGGAACCTTATGGTAATTTTGTGAATCTTTAAGATATTTTGTTCATTAATTCTTCTATTTGCGACTTGATTATAAATTTCTGAATTTTTTTGCCCATGAGAGAATTTTCTATCTATTTGAAATAATAACTACATGTTTCTATTTAAAATTAATCAAAACAATTTTATTTTGAGGAGGGCACCTTTAAAACTTGAGAAATACATTTGCACTCTAGAAGTGTGGTATCATTCATACTCTTATCAAATGAAAATATTTCAATTGTCTCATTTTGTAGATCTCATATATAATAAATTTCTCTTAATTATTTCTTTTTATCCATAACTTATTATAACATATATTTGTGGGAGCCACTAGAAATGACAATTGGAACTTTTTCATTGGACATAGCACAAATGATGTGATACTCCGGGAGTGTGTAAATATTTCTCTTAAAACTTAATTAGTGTGAAATCGCCTTTAGTCACAAACTTTCAAAATAATAGGTGATAAAATGTAGTATAGTGTTGCACACTTATATCATTGCTTGTGAGGAGTTTAATTCAAACTTTTGAACAAATTAATGTTGCAATCAAGGTTCAAAAGGAAACGTTGTTGAAAACTTGATTAAAAAAAAACCATTAAACAACCAAAGTTAAATATAACTACTCTTTTTAGGGCTTTTGATTTGTAACAATGAAAATTGACAAATTGCAATTGATTTCAAACAGTGAGTAATTCAACGTAAATTTTAGATTAAATGCACAATAATAAAATGTAGTCCCCTTGAGTTGAAATTAGACCTTCTTAGCTCCGTTAAAGATTAGAGTTCATTGAATTGAGCTTAGAGGTTGAACTTTAGATATCACTAGATTCAAACATCAAAATACCTCAATTAAACATCTTAACCAAGCTTTAATTGAAACATTATTGCAGCAAGAGGCTAAAAGAAAAATGTTCAATTGCTTTCAATCTATAAATATAATAACTGTTACATCAATAAAAAGTTCAACTCAACTAGATGAAAAATAGTCTTAACCAAACATTAATCATCATGGTTCAACCTACTCTAATGAGGATCATACAAAGTTAATTAAATATGCTCCTTACTCAACCATCAAGCTTGTGAAAGCTTGTTACAGAATAGCTCTAGCAACAACAAATTGAAACTATCTTACTTAAATGCCAAAACTGAGATCTATAGGAGAACACCAATGAAGAACTTGAGCACAAGCCATTACTACACCTCAAGGAACCCACAAAGAAGGCTTAGCTACTCATAGTAGTTGAAAACATAGCAAGATAGAAGGAGAAGAAATCAGCCATTAAATCTAGAATTTTTTATTGCATAAGATGAAGATGAGCAATGGAGTTGATGATGGTTTTCTCCCCCGGAACAACAAGGGTTTGGATGAATTTGTGGTTGGAAATGGTATGAAATGGGGGCTAGGGCTCCAAATGAAGATGAGGGTGTAAACCTAAAGCTCTCCTCCTCTATAAATATGGAAAAAAACGTGTTTTATGCCTCCTCTCTCATGTGTGCCTTTTCTTCTCTTTTTCAACTTTCCAACTACCACTCTATGCTCCTTTAATCTAAAAAAAAAACCATAATCTCATTTAACAAAACACATAACATGGCTCTGGGTCCCTATTTACAATAAATTTGTTACCGCTTATCTAATGCATTATATTATAACTCCATATTTTTCTTCAAGTTTTAGAAGGAATCCTTTCAAATCAAATACTTATTTATAGTTATTGTGTGCCATATAAAGACATACATATTTTCACTCATCGAATAATTATTCATTTCAATTTCAATATCAAACTTGCTATGTTCTTTTCCACACACAAATTGCTTTCAAAAAGACCAAATTAAAATTTATTGTTTTAACATTATCTATTTTAAAAAAGTGAAAATATTTTAAATATGCTTATAATTTATGGGTCGACGATCCATAACCAACAAGCTCAGATGTTGAGCTATAAAATTAGGAAATAAATATAAAACTTTATTCTACAATTTTAATTCTTACATTAATAACATTAAGACATCCTCTTACTTGTGATTACTATGAAAAACAGTTTTTATATGAATGTGTTGAAATTTTGGTCCATAATATATTGTTATATTAAATTTATTTAATTTAATTTAATTTTTATATTATTTATGTTTTAAATTAGAAATTTTAATGATTTAAATAAAAAAGAAAATAACATTTTGGTTAAATGGACCAAAAGCCCACAGGCCAGCCCTTGACTCATCTTCTTGTAGGCCGAGGCACACAAATCTGGGTAATTCACCAAAAGACCCGAGCCCATGAAGGGGTGGGCCTACAAGGCCAAGTCGATCCAAATTCCCAACTCTATGTATAGATAGATAGAAATCAATACAAAAAAGGTAAAAATAAATAATGATGAAGTTATAGGATTGTTAATTTAGCCAAACCTATAATGATGAAATTTTTTATGAATTGATACTAGGCACATGAAAGTTATGAAGGGGCTATTTTAGACTCGGAAGTATTAAAATGGGGCATTTTCGCCTCCACAGTTAAAAATGCTAATGTTGACTACCAAAGTTGGCTAATTTATCCAGATCAAACTTTGGATGTGGGGAGAAAATAATTAATTTATCTTCTTCGTATGCGAAGAAAAATGGTAGTTAAAGGCGTCCAAATGGTTTTGGAGATTCAAAGGAGAGTGACTGGTACTATTTTTACTAGCTCAATCTATGCATGCACAAATTTAGAGAATTTGTTGCATCGATAAATATTAATACTTGTGATATAGCTTTTACTATATGGAGATTGGGTATATATAAATATGCAGTTCTACAAGATGAGTTGAATATTTGAGGGATATTATAAATATTGGTATAATGATCAGTGGATTCCTATTGTATTGAGATACGTGGATGTTAACTGAATTTCAATTTTATATGAGAAAATCCACTATGATTATTCACCTTTAATGGTGGTTGAAATAATTATTATTTGAATAAGAGTTTATTACTCTGAAATTGATTGATATTTGATGCCTAAGGTGTTACTGGCAAAATTTAAGTGTGAATCCGACAATTTATATCGACAAGGTTTAATTGTCAAATGACAATAGCCATTATAGATAAAACAGTGGTACTGGTAAATATTATTTGAGATACAGTCTGATATAGCATGCTACAGGGTTGTGGAGATATCTCAATCAATTTTGTGAAATCAAAATTGACCTAGTGGATCCATTAACAAAACCCCTTGGGATAAAATAAATATTAAATTAGTCGAGGGGAATGGGACTAAAGCCAACTTGAAATTGACAGTGATGGCAACCCAACCTCTGTGATTGGTGATCCCATGAAGGAGGTTCAATAGGTAAGAACAAGTCGTTTGTTAGTTCTACTAGCACTAAAATAAATATATGGTCCCTTCCTATGGCATGAGAAAGTGCTAGAATGCATTTGGTGAGGATGAGAAGAAGCTCTTAATGATTTCATAATCCTACATGATAGTGTGCTCATTGCAGGTACATTTCATGAAATCACCTCTACGAATGTGGAGTGGGGCCGCTCCTATGAGATCGTGGCGAAATCTCTAGAGCATTCGTTAGGCACCAGGCACGTGCACGGCCGTCTTAATGCTCAAAAATGCTGTTAACATCGGAAATGTGGAGGTATAACCTGACTCTTAATGCCCCTAGTATACAACAAAGATTTGTTGGTTCATACGAACGTACGTTTCACTAACATCTCTGTGTACTATGTGTTATTAGTCTAGGTCTGGTTCATAGTTCTAAGAACCACCAGACACAACGGTTATATTCATGTGAGTAACTCAACTAATGGTACTTCATTTGACATATGTGGGGGATTATTGTAAATATTGTGTGTGGGTGTGTCAAAGGAAAAGTCTCACATGACTTGGGATTGTGAAGATCCAAATGAATATACTATAATGTGATATTGGATCAATAAATGTGCTAAGAGGAGAAGTATATTTACATACGGCAAAAGGTCACTGGAGACAAATCCGGTGATTTTCTCCTACCCCTTTGTGTGCAAGTTGAACACAAACTGGGCATCTTTTACCGAACGGTTTGGAAAACTCCAAATTAATTTGTTTATAAAAAATCTTGCCATAAATGCCATTTAAATATGAATATGTTTTGGAAATAAAAGCAATTGACATTTAATTGCTTTTAACATACTTTATCATGTTTTAAATGTTGTTTAATATTCTTCCAAGTGGTTTTTCTTCAAGTGCTTTCAATGCCAAAAATAAAAATTGAATGCTCCATAATGGTAAATGAATACAAGGCAATTAAATTGGTAATTATGAGGTTTTAAAAATTGCCCAATGTTTATGTGGTTCATGACCTATATAAAGGTTTCAAATGAGAGGTTGAAAATGAAGCACTTGAGCTTTCGTATTTCTCTCCTCCTCCACTTGCATTCTCTGTATCTGCTAAGTTATATTATCTTCTACTAGTTCTGTTTACTCTGTTCTTGTAGGAGGAATCCGTTTAATTTTGGGGAGTGCCGTAACTTACTTGCCGGTAGTTGCGAAATAGCTCTTGAGGATAGTGTTCTCAGACGCAACTCGGATTAATTATTTATTTGCAGATGTTGCTGCTACCAGGATAAGTACACCATTGCAGAGAAGTTGGAAGATCCACTGCTGTTTATATGCCACATACAACATGTACCTCGTTCACGTGAGAGTTTGTCCCTTATTACAAAGTTCCTTTTGGTGTTGTATGAAGATTGAATGCATTATTACCAATATTACTCCTAATTAATTTCGGACTTACAGTCTATTGCATCATTTTTCTCATTATTATTCTCTCATTTAGCCATTCATAAATGGGGACGTATTTGAAGAGATAAGTTTGTTTCTTACATATTTATTATTTTTAACTAATTCTAACTACTTTTTTAATCAGCACAATACATTCGAATAATAGGACCAAATAAATAGGGATGGCGAGAGTATGTCAATATCCGTACATATTGAGTTTTTTTCCTTCTCAAACATTTCATAAAATTTCTTAACTTAGTGTGATATTATTATAATCTCCACAAGTATACCAATCAAGTTGTTAAATGATTCTCTTTTTCCGAAGAAAATGACTTTAATTTGATCTTAGTTTACACTTTCAGGGATTTTAAGCTTCCAAATTAATGAAGAGTTCAGGTCTTCCTGTGCATTTTGTAAACAACACATCGAGGATATGCTTCATGCACTTCCCGATAGGAGATTGGTCAAACCAAGTCAGCGAGTAATTTATTTTTTTGTGGTTGAAGATTGGAGAAGCTGGATAAAACATAACATCTACTATAGAAGAAGAGATTAGGTTGCCTGAATTATTTGCAGTTGGTTGTTGGTGTATATGGTGATGGAGGAGCCAACATTTACATGAACCTGACCCTATGATTGAATTAAGAGAAAATGAGGGAAGAAGAAAATTAGAGGAGAAATGAGTCCTCTTCTGTTTTTGGATGAGAGATGGTAAAAAAGAAGTTGAAGACAAAAATGGAGTGAGATCTAATTTTCTCTCTAACTTTTCTCTCCATATATGAGGAGAAAATTGGGAAAAAAAAGATTTTATTTCCTAGTCTACTTTCACGGTCTTTTTCATTATTTTTTTTCCATTTTAAACGATTAATTTTGACATTCAGCATTTTCTAAAATTTTCACTGACTTCTCTTTTAAGCTTTAAGATGTATTTTAACGTCTAATTTATTTTTTTAATTATCACTAAAACCGTCGCAACCTTGAAAATGATATTTTTTTTATCTAAATTATTGTTTCAAGAGGAGCATGACCACAAGCTACCGGAGCTACCAAGGAACCAAGCTACCCAATCAAAAACCATCTCGCAAATTATAATCATAAGAGGGGGGCGGGGGAGGGTGGAATCGCTGAATGAAACGAGTGGTCTAGGTTTCATGGACTCCACCAAAAACTAAACAAATGGAATGTTTCTTCACGGAGATATGAGATCTGGACTAATTAGTGGAGATTGTGGGAAATGGAAAAGGAGAAATACTTATTCTGAGGTGTAATGCCATCTACATCCTCTTCAATAAAGATGCTTCAATTGTCATCTTTGTGGATATCATACACCATAAATTTCTCTTCCTTCAAAACCCATTAAAATAGTTATTTCTAGAACCCACACAACAAAACAATTAAAACGTTATTATTGGAGAAAGCATTGATGCCGTAATACGTCAGGAATATGTAAGTATTTCTGAAAAGAGGCTTCGCCATTAAACTAGACGTTAGTTATGCATAAAGTGCCGAAGCGTGGGGACTCTTGGAAGGTTTTGCGATGTGCAGGGAATCAGGACTTGGGAAGGTAGAAGCAGAATGTGATGCATCATTCCAGATTGTAAAGGCGATAGATGGGATTAATCATCTGATACTCAGGATCAAGCACCTACTGCAGGAGGAATGGCAGGTAAGTGTACAGTACTAAGTTCGAGAATGCAATAGATGTGAGGACAATATGACTAATTTGAGCAGAGAGCAACGTTCATGGAGGAAAATCTGGACTGCCCCACCAAATGCTGAATCGAATATTTTCTCTGAGGAATTAGCAGGCATTAAACCACCTCATAGAAGCCCTTTATTTACCCCCAACAAAAAAGTCTCTGACGTTACACTACATATTTTTTTAACAAGAAAATTAAAATTTAACACAAGCACACATACACCCACACCCACATGTTCGAGTATGAGCCGTGACCTCCCTCACAAAGAGAGGATTTTGTGCCCCTAGGCTCTAGTGCTTCTTGGTAGGACTTTTGGAAGATACCCTAACAAAAAGCATAGAGACTCAGTACAAGAGTGGGATAATGAAATATTGACCTTTACTCACCACGATGAGAATAATGGCCATGCTTCTGCCTCCTCTGAGGGTGTTCATCTATGTCTTTCCTTTTATGAGAGTGTTCCCGCCATTCAGCAGATCTCCCGGAATGACGCTCCTTCTCAGCATAACTCCTACTGCTATAGTAATGCCCATCTCTCTCCTCTCTTCTTTCCACAGAACCCCTTCGATGAGTATGGTCATCTCGGTGAATTGAACTACTCTTGTAACGCCTGTCGGCACCTTCCATCCTGTCACCAGAACTCCTCCTTCTGCGGAAGTCTTCTTCAGTGTCTTGATCGCTCCTTCCCCTTCTAGGAGGCGATGGGATCTTCAATCACACAAGAAATGAAATAAATTAATCAATGAAATTACGATGTGGAACACTAACCATCCATAGACTAATAATTGTTTTTAAGCAGTAACAGTAAACAAAAAAATATTAAGAATAAAATAGTAGACAAATATAAATCCACACGTGGCTTAACATCCTCAGATTCTATACAAATTACGAAGGTAAAATCACCTGAAAGCGTGACTTGTATCTTCCCTCAGGAGGAGGTGAAATGCCAAGCCTCTCCAAATCCTTGTATGGTATTGGTCTCCTGAATGCATCCAAGAAATGAATTTATAATTAGAATCAATAAAGCCACTGAGTCCATGGGATATAATTAATTTGACCAGAATGATTGCTATATCCTCCCCAAATATGCACAAATCAAACATCTTAGATTGCGATGATATATTCTTAACAGCTGAAAACTATGAAAAATTGGGGGGAAATGCCTTGTGAGAAATTTTATTGATGATAAGGACCTGATAAATTTTTATACAGACAGAATACTGCTGCTTTGATTCAAGTCCTTCTTACCAATAAATCTTTTAATGGAGATTTCCCCAATTTTCCATGAAAACTATTGCCACATTCAATAACATAAGACTAAAAATTCATCATATCACCATTTAATCCAAATCAATACATCTCTAAGAATCATTTTCCTGCCTTCCATCTTTTTCTTTTGTTCTTAGCCTTCACATTTCTTTTCGATTTTTTATTTCAAATTTAAATCACTAAAAAGTGGTTCTCCCCCTCCCTCCATCTCCTCCTGATTCACCAATAAGTCATCACAGTGGATCAAAGACTTCAAAACAGGAAATAAACCCAAATAGGGATGCAAAATACCTCGAAAGTATGTACATTACCAAAATACTACTATAAAAATGAACCTAGAAATGCTATTATTTGATATATGCCACCTCCATAATTTCTTGTAGACTTAACTATAAACTACTCGATACATCTGTACTGGATAGTATAAAAAGAAATATTAAAAAATTGGTTCAAGATAAATTATTATTGGTAGCTTGTTACAGTAAGTAGGATAAAAGGAACCTCATTCTGTTACAATATAGAAATCATTTTGTCTTTGACTACTAGAGAAAAAACTAAGACCCGCTTGCCTGAGCTATAATTTTTTTCCTTGGATGGGTCTCCAATATATTTTCTACCCACAAATGAATACCATATTGACCAGAGAGTTTCATCTTAATTAAACATTGATTCATAATTATATTTTTGCAGAACCATGTGCATAGATATAGTGATCTACAATTACTACTCTTACTGTCATAGAATATATAGGCTGTGCAAGTGTCACTACAACTTCAGTATAATGCTATCATCTGCTAAGTTACTTTTCGTAAGGGGCACACTGATTACTAAAAATGAGTTTTTATAAATTATAGCATGAAATATTCAATCCAATGCATACCATTAGTGGAGAAATTTCAACAAAATATAGGAAAAAATAAAGTTTGCAGACACAAAGGAGAACTGAAATGTACAGGGGAGCTCGAAATGGCCTTTCCCTTCCACCAAAACGGAGTTGTCCAGATTCCTTCTTACCACCAAGACCGCCACCTGTAGCAGAGAAAAGAAAGTAATCAAATGTATCAGTGGTACTGTGGAAGGAACGAAGCTCAAGGTGTATGCTTTACTTCAACTGACCTAACCTTCTAGGAATCCACCCAGGCATCAGTTGCTGTCTGTTGAAATCAACTAGGATTTCACAATCATCAATAATCGAATGATGAGCATCCTGCATATGAAGAAACCCAACAAAAATTCATGATATTTACATTTAAAAAAAAAACACAATACAAGCAAAGAGCAGTAGGCATGATTTCAAGATACTTGATATAGGGCTATACAATCAGCTACTTTGTGCTACGTATTTATAACTAGCCCAGGCTGACCAAAGCTATTACAGAATCAGCTCAAGATTGGGATGTATAATAAATACAACCACCACCACCACCACCAAGCCTAGTCTCACTAGGTGAGGTCGGCTATATGGATCAGATGATGCTATTACGCTCTATCGTAAACCATATCTCTAGATAAATTATTAATTAAAAGATATTTCTCTATGACCTCTTTGAGAGTGCATTTTGGTCTTCCTCTACCCTTTCTCAAAAGACTCCACACTGTTTAGTTCATCCTCCTTATTAATGCCTCCAATGGCATTCTCTAAACATGCCCGAACCACCTCAAATGATTCTCCACCATTTTTTTCTCAATGGCTACTACACCAACTCATCTACAAATTTTATCATTACGAATCATATCCATTTTTATATGACCACACATCCATCTCAGTATCCTCATCTCAACAACCCCACTCTATACTCATATTACTCATTTAAAGCCTAACATTCACTACCATATAGCAATGCTGGCCTTCTAGTGATCTAGTCGTACAATAGGATTTTCCTTCTATTGTATTAAACACTTTTTTATCACAAATAACTCTAGTAGCTTGCTTCCATTTACACCATCCAGCGTGAACTCTGATTAACACCACCCTCAATTTCACAATCATTTTGTATAATTGATCCCAAATATCTAAATTTTGTCACTTGTGGAATGATTTGATCCCCCAAAGTCACCTCCAAATCACTTCCAACTTGTCTCTTATTAAAATTGCAATGCATGTATTATGTTTTATTCCTACTCAGATGAAAACTCTTTGACTCCAAAGCCCTTCTCCAAATCTCAAATTTAAAGTTAATCTCTTCCCTTGATTGGCCAAAACTATATCATTAACCAAGAACATGCACTTAGGGATCTTTTCTTAGCGAGGCTCAGTTAGAACGTCTACTATTAGGTTTGTTAGATGATAAAAGATATATTCTAAAATTTCCATTTTCATTGATGTACCCTAATAGGGTATTTATACATTTAGAGAGATATACATAATCATAATGTATCCCTAATATCTCTCACTAATCATATTCCTAATATATCTCAATGATATCAATACTAATCATATCCCTAACATATATCAATAATATTAATACTAATCATATCCCTAATATATCTCAATAAAATCTAACTAAATCCCTAATATATCTCAACACTCCCCCTTAAGTTAGAGTGTATATATTAATCAAGCCCAACTTGTTACAAACATCAGAATGAACTAATTCAAAGAGGGACATAGCCCGTTTATTGACTCTAGACACTAAATGAACTAAAGGAGATGCACCACCAAAACAAGCAACCGAACGAGGCACAACCATTGTCCAAAACGAAGCCAAAGAATGCTGAACAGCAGAAACTGATGAAGTCCAAAAAGCAAAATGACGTTACAGCAACACGTTCCCGGCACAAGGAAGGGTCACACCAGAGACCAAGCAAAATGATGAAAGTATCGAAAACAAAACAAAAACCGCTGGAGCTTCACCAGGAGCCAGCCAGAGACAAAACAAAAATGTTGGAGCTTCACCAGGAGCCAGCCAAAGACAAAATGGAAATCGCTGAAGCTACACCAAAAGCCAGCCCAAGGCAATAGAAATCGTTGAAGCTACACCATGAGCCAGCCAAAGACAAAATGGAAACCGCTGAAGCTACCCCAAGAGCCAGCAAAAGACAAGATAGAAACCATTGTAGCTACACCAGGAGCCAACCAAAGATAAGTCAAAACCGAAAGTGCCAAACAGAAGAAACCTAGAAACAAAACTTCAAACCAGGAGACAAAACCACCAGGGAAAGGACGACAAGGAGGAGACAAAGCCGAGAAACAGGAGCACCGTCGAAAAATTGTCGGAAAACGGCGTCACGCGCCGGCACGTGAAAATAACGCCGAAACTGCATGTGGCGAATGAAGCTCACGCGCTCACCGGACGGCGAAGAACTTCTGGGACAGGCCGATCAGAACCTCCTGACTCTCCTGGGCCGGCACGTGTAAGAAACGGAGGCGTGCTTGGGACAGATCTAGAACGAGCAGGGGGCACACTCTAGACACGGAACAGAGTCTAACATGAACGGAGACAGAGACTGGAGACGTTCACCTGGACGCTCCATGCGCAACCATCACGTTGTTGTCAGCGTGGCGCGTGTATCTCACGCTCCGACCACACGCCACCATACGAACATTGTACCACCTGGGAATAGCCGATCTAAGGGTGGGAAACCTGAAAGGCAAGCATGTGTCACCAGAAAACGTGCCTCCCTAGTACACACAAACTCCCTCCCTCTCTTATGTGAGTGCGACTGCATAAACGGAAACCTGGCTCCCTTCCTCCCTACGCACAAACTCCCTCCCTCTCTTATGTGAGTGCGACTGCATAAACGGAAACCTGGCTCCCTTCCTCCCTACGCACAAACTCCCTCTAAACGGACAGTGTAGGGAGAAGAACAAAGTGGCAAAGAAAAAAAACCTTATGGCCCTGATACCATGTTAGATGAGAAAAGAAATATCTGAAATTCCCATACTCATTGATGTACCATAATAGGGTATTTATACATTTAGAGAGATGTACATAATCATATCCCTAATATATCTTAATAATATCACTACTAATCATATCTCTAATATATCTCAACAAGGTTAAACAAATAAGAGCTCAAAGATGACTCATGATATAGGTCAATCTTTATCGGAAAGTCCTTTATCTCACCTCCAAGCGTTCTAACACTAGTTACCCCCTTGTACATATCTTGAATGGCTTTAATATCCCCAAAGCTTTCAAAAGATCATCCCTAGGCATGTGGCCATAAGCTTTTTCTATGTCAATGAAAACCATATGTAAGTCTTTCCCTTTACTTTGATATTTTTCCATTAGTCCCCAGAGGAAATAGATCACTTTTGTTATGGACCTTCATAGCATGAACCCAAATTGATTCTCAGAAATACTAGTCTCCAATCTCAATCGATGTTCAATCACCTTTTTCCACAATTTCATTGTACAAGTCATAAGCTTGATCCCCATATAGTTTGCACGGTTTTGAATATCTCATTTATTCTTATAGATCAGGACTAATGTATTTCTCCTACAGTTATAAGACATTTTCTTGGATCAAAGAATTTCATTAAATACCTTAGAAAGCCACAACACACCCTCTTCACCCAAACACTTCCAAACCTCAATATGAATACCATCTAAACCAACAGCTTTACCATTTCCAAACCTCAATAGAAATACCATCTAGGACATATAATACATGTAAAAATAAAATTATAACAAACTTCAGGGATTGGTAGTTCAGTATGATACCACATTACTTAAAATTATAGTCATTAAATTATATATTTCAACATAGCAGAATAGTAAAATGAACAAGGGGAGAAACATAAGCTGTTCTGTGGAATTACTGATACAGTTACAATTAGGGAGCCTGCAGTAAATATCCTATTCACAAGAAGTTAATTAGAAACAAGTTAGATGGTGTCAAAATATGTTATTTAGTTTGTTGTATTAATGTTTAGTAGTTGTAAGGTGTTTTTAATATGGATGATTGGTGGTTTCAGCCTTGTATTTATCTATACAAATTCATTTTTTTGGGGTGATATTATACAAATTCATTTATAATATGATTCTCTATAATCATGCATTCATCCTACAGAATCAATTTAAAAATTAACCTACTTAGATTCACATGGCCTCAAAGCCTCCAACATTCCAGTGGCAGCTTCTTTGGCTATGACTTCTTTCAGCCTATGCCTACCTTGCTGTAAGTCTCGCTTCAATTCTAATCACATGCACCACCTAGGCATACTCAAAAGGTTCCAATCAACGTACCCACCAAGTCCAGTCATCAGCTCCACTCTAAAATCCTAGGTTCCGAGTGATATAAGAGAAGGGAGTAATTCATTTATCAAACTGCCAAAGGAGATAGTTACAGCAGATGTATTCCCTAATGCCAGACACATACTAAACCTGCCAATCATTATTCTCTCTCCTCTAGCTAAAAAGGCAAATCTCCCTTCTTCCATGAGCTAATTACAACAAAACCCAGAAATTCTCGACCTATATCATTGTCATAATACACCCCACACCACAAGAAGGAAGGCAGGGAGGGAGGGAGGGAGGAATCATTGTTTAGAAGGATGCAGTTGCTGCAGGAGCTGCAGTAAAAAAAAAAAACAGAGAGGGAAGGGTAGTTGAATAGCAGAGAGATCATCCCCTGCCATCTTCAGGTTGAGAAATCTTCAAGCAAACCAAAACTTGAATCAGGGGAAGACTTGTTCAACAATTTTCCTGCCTAGAATCTCCCCTGATTCAATCATGAATTGGCCATTGTCATCAATAGGAGGCAACAACAGATTAACTGAAACTGAAAGCCAGATGTGTCTTTCTATTAGGAGGTAAATCCAAATTATAAGAAACCGCACCTATGCGTTTCAGCACTTTGAAAGGTCCAAAATACCCAGCAGCAAGTTTATGAAGGGAACAATTGTTAAGTAAATTACTTATAAATGAGTGCAGTTTCAGAAAAACCATATCACCAATAGCAAATTGACGTTCAGATTTTTTTTTAATTGGCTTGCCAAACCGTTGTGTTATGCTTTCATTAAATGCTGTTTTAAAAGTAGCAGGTAAGTTCATACGAAAAACAAGTGTGATCAACTATGTCAATAGGTGAATCTCCAGCAATATGGTAAATATGCAGAGTGAGTTCATGAGAAAAACAAGTGAGACAAAAATATATGCCCACTTTCAATAAGTTGGCTCTCTCCACCAAAACCTGACCCAAAGTTCCTCTGCTTCCGTTCCTCATCAGTTTTTCTCTATATATAACCGCCATAAATAACTCCTTAGCTGCTCCCTCCTACCTCTTTATTATGACCACCTTCTTTTGTTCATCTATTTTCTCTGACATACCTGGTTCTTCGCTTTCATGTCCTACTCCAGAATACTGGGAGACCCTTTCTGCTCTTTTGTCAACAATCTATATCTTGATGGCAGCAGTGGGTTGGATCCTATCAGAACCAAGCATTATATAGGAGCCCAACCATGTTACCTAAGTAACATAGACCCGTTGGGAGTAGGCCGAAGACTTCTAGAGCTATTTCTTTGTGTGAAATGATAAACCTGAAAAGAGGAGCTGGAATAACGACTGCTCATGAGCAGAAAATCTCTGAATTCTAAGAATTTTTTTACCTCACAAGAGCAACGTGTGGAAGTTCCTTTTCTTTCTTTCTTTTTTTTTGTGTCAATGTGGAGAAGTTCTACTAGTTCAATTTCTTGAATCAATAGTGGAGTATAATTGTATGGCCAGTGAGGTAACATGCATGAATCTATTAGTTTTCCTAGTTAATTGGTTTTATTATTAAGGGTAAAGATGCAAATTTAGCAACCAAGTCATTGACCAGAAGCACTTAGCACAATTAACTTTTTAAGAGTGCAAATTTAACAATAATCAATAAATAAAGTGGCAAATTTAGCAACGCCGTTTACCAGGTCTAACGTCCATCTACTATTTTGCATCCTGAGCCTCACGAATGTTCCAGACAGCATATTTTACTAATTTTAGGGTCTAAGGCTTCATTTTGGAATCATTTAAGTAATCAAAACTACACATTTTTGCTAACTTCCTTCACGAAAATTGCTCTAAATAATTTTATCTTTCTAATAGCGATCAAAAATATTCCTTTTTGCTTTTTTTTTTCTTTTCTTTGCATACAAAACACCATTAAATTCTGTTAATTATCATTGAGAAATCATTATTTATTTAGAGGATTTAACTATCATCAACAAATAATATTTCATGACTAAAAAGAATTTATCCAAAATGTAAGTTATAAGAATAAAAGAGATTATCAGGTGATAATAAAAAAATTTTATAAAAGGGAAAGTGTTAGAATGAAAATAACTCAAAAAGGGGGAAATTTAAGGGTGTTTCTGTATACAAAGAAAAGAAAGAAAGTTAAGCAAAACGGGTCAATTTTGATTACACTTGAAAGATAAAAATTATTTAGAGCAACTTTCATAAAGAAAGTTAAGCAAAAAGAAGTAGTTTTCATTCCCTAAATGATCCCAAAGAAAAGCCCTAGACACTAAAAATAATAAAATATGCCACCTAGAACATTTGTTGGGCCCAAGATGCAAAATTGTAAACAGACGTTAGACCTAGTTAACAGCGTTGTTAAATTTGCGACATTATTAATTGATTATTACTAAATTTCCACCTTTACCCTATTATTAATACGGATCACTTAATTGTAGCAAGAGCACAAAAAATTGCGCGATTCTTATCACAACCTTTTTGCATAGCAGAAGTATTTACCAGTTCAACAGGAAAAATATGTAGGTCAGGCAGAAACTATTAGAGGATTTAAATTGATTCTTTCTGGAGAATTAGATAGTCTTCCTGGATAGGTCTTTTATTTGGTAGGTAATATCAATGAAGCTATTGCAAAGGCTACGAACTTATAATTATAGACTTATTCCACAAGGCTAAAATGCGGAAAGAACTGGGCTTTCTAGCAATGACTTTGTGGGCAAAAGCAGTAACAATGCAATTGGAAAGATGGAGCCCAAAGCTTTTTCCCCTCAAGCATAATTTGCATGCTACTGCTAGGCTTTCCACAATTTTAGCATTTAATTATATTGATTGTGTTTAAACATTCAGTCATTTGATCAATTTTGATAAATTGTGGCAAGTTACCTCATAAGCACGCCGCATCTCACTTTCAGTTTCATATTCAACAAAAGCATAACCACGGGAGGCCCCAGTCACTGAAATGAGACAAGAAATTTACAAAGGTAAAATACGCATGCCATGACAATAGAATTGCAGATAGAGCAACCATTCCTTATATCATTCCAAATACACATGCATGAAACAAATAAACAATTGGTGGGAGTTTAAAACACAAGTTCGACCAAGCAAAATGATGTATAGATAAAACAACGATCAAGCATGTATAATTTGGTAACTGAAAATCAGTCTTGTGCATACTTGTCCAACATATACACTAATCAATCAACTTGATTTGAAAAAGGCAAAAGAAAAATGCTCATCAACAAGGTCCACTCATGTATGGTAATCACTAAATTTACACATGCTAAATGTTTCCATTATAGTTGATGAAAATTTCAAAATATTTCTCTCTCACGAGGCTTTACGTATAATTCTTGAATGGTTTAAAGAAAATAATAGATATCTTCGTATCTGAAATGTTGTTTTTTAAAATCACCATAAGTTTTTAAAAAAGAATATTGACAAGCCAAAGAGGGCCTAAAATTGAGTATAAAATAGTACCAATGTCCCTGACTAAGCGCAAGTGCTTCACCCGACCATACTTGCCCATAACCTGAAAGGCCTAAATCATATAATTATTTTCCAGATAAAGAAATTGTATAAGACCGAAGAAATTGATGAGGATAATACATCTGCAAATCAGAAAACACAAAGCACGGAAGCATACACAGAAACAAACACCCTAAAGCTAAATATATAACCTGATTCTTATTTCTTAACACAGTTAGATGAATGAAACTTCTAAAAAATAATAATAAAAATAAAATGATTTTCTTTTATGACTAGAAAAATAAAATGACCAAAGAAAGCAAACAAGCCCAGGGAAGAGCTGAGTTTAAAAAAACGGCCATCAAAATTTCTGGTATGTACACATATGCTTATCATCTTAAGTAATTGTCTGCAGTCATGCTTCACAGGGAAACCAAAAAATTCACCCAGTAGATGAGTAATGGCAGAACTATTATTAATCCAACAAAGGAAAATCATCATTATAAGAAATGTGCTTCTAAGAGATTATGCCATGTCTTCGCATCATTATTTGCAAAACTTTATAAGGAGGAACTAGCCTTGGAAACAACAGATTTTGACTTCCTTAAGGTAGCATGTTTCTTAAAAACATAATCAAATTGGTGACCAGAAGTTTACCACAAGATGTCCCAAGAAGACAAGCTAATAGCCAATTCACCATGAACCAGTAGACTGTGCATGTCAAGTGAATTCACGAATGAAGATATCAATGCATGGTTCTAAGTATTGGTCCTCAAGTTAGGGTTGGAAATCATGTAGAACCAAAGCATTCAGGGCATGCTGAGATGTTGATAAAACAAATTGCCAGTGAATTAATGCTTACTCCAACCTCAGACTTTTTAAGATTGACAGAAGCCTAATGATAAAGGTTTTGTTCTAACCATGCCCCGTTTGTACCATTTACAAAAATCATCTGAGAAAGCATTAAATTGTAAATCTTCGTATTTCTCCATGACCCCTCCGACAGTCTCTTTCACTCTTCATATTTACAAATTAATCCACTTCCCAGTAAGTACGAGAATAATTTACTAGTCTCTTTTTCATGTTCCTTTATTACCATGTCATAAAATCTCAATGCCTGAATTCATGCAGTCCATAAAGAAACCCTTACATTCAAAAGCATTCAATCGACTATTGAGTCCCTGATGGTCACTCAGTCGGTACACACATCCAGGTTCACCAAAGTGACAACTCATCATCATAGAGTATGAGAGTGATGTCACGCTTGAGGCAAGTAATTTCTTATTTTTCACTTTTGGAAGGAACAAACCAACACATTGGTAATGCACAATCTAGTTGCAACAGATTTTGTTTTACTTATATCAACATAGATATATATTATATACAAATTACAAGAAACCACACTGTTGACGGCAGTAAGCTTATCTTAATTTGACCACATGGCCAGACAGCTTATTCCCACTTCCCAATTACAGATTGAACGAAAACATTAATTAATCTCTTTTCTAATAGTTGGCAATTTTTTTTTTTTTTTGTCATATGGCAAATGAAATTTTTCAAAGAACAGAATGTTTACTTTGTGAAGGGTTTCTTCTGTGGTGAAGCGAGAGAGGCGGCCCACGAAGACAGTACAATATGGGTCTCCTGCAGCCTTGGGATCGCCAAATGGGTCGTCTGCAGAAACGAATTAGGAAGTGGGGAAAAAAATTGAGAAAAGAATTCAGGAAGAAGAAGGGGATAAAAGAAGGAAGAGAATACATAGGCCAGCGGAGGAACAGAGAAGAGCTCGATAAACAGCATTGTCGTGAGGAAGAATATCTGTGCCGTCTATGCTACCAGCTTGAATGGGATGGTATGACTCAGCATAGAATACTGAGTTTATGTTGTTACCACCGCCCATCCTCCTCTTATCAACTTCCATTGATCTTATCTGCCCACAACTTAGGTTCAAAATATAGCAAACGCAAAACAATTTGCCGTTCCAAAACCAGCAACATCCCACAAGCTCAACGAACAAAACGCAAGGAGGAAGAACAGGACAAGGCGGAGAAACTTACACTAAGCGAGTACCCTGCTCGAGTGGGCGTCTGCGTCCAGAACAGGACGAGGCGCTGTACGTAACTGCGTTAAAATGTCTCTGCCACCAGACCGGCGAAAACTTTGAAAGGAATTAAGGGAGAAAAGGCGGGAAGAAGATGATGA
Source organism: Vachellia pachyceras (assembly GCA_025593235.1). Taxonomy (NCBI): domain Eukaryota; kingdom Viridiplantae; phylum Streptophyta; class Magnoliopsida; order Fabales; family Fabaceae; genus Vachellia; species Vachellia pachyceras. Next base: position 37,958 of record JANTPZ010138037.1, read on the forward strand.
GTGAGAGGCGGTCCCGGGAAAGCTTAGAGAGTGCTTCAAATGAAAAATCAGAGTTCTCTTCTCGTCTCCGTCAGCTGCGATCTCGCAGTCACGGAAGGGTTATTGGTTTTTTGGAAAAAGATCCAAAGGATGGGGAAATTACAAACTATTGATGGGTTTCCCGACAACCCATCAATCGATCTAGGGCGTAAGGGTCAGCATTTGTAGAGTAGATCAGCTCACAGCGGGTTAACTAGGGTGGGAATAAATGAGCTACCGAAAATCAGGCCGATGATTCAACGGGATAAAGTAGTGAGTTAAGAGTTAGTGGGTCAGATTAAAGTCAAACTGGGGGTTAAACCGGTGAAAAATAAAAAAAATAAAAACTATGAAATACCAATGCCCCGTTTGGTATAATGGAATTGATTTTGATGGAAATGGAAATGGATATGGAGATGGATATGGAAGTGGAAATGGACATGGAAATGAGTTTTAACAGTACGTTTGGTATGACATGGAAATAAAGATGGAATCCATGTTTTTGTTTTTTGTTTGAATGGTGATTTTTTTGAAAATGTAACTAAAAAGACTATTTTACCCTTGATCAAATTATAAACTTAGCTCTAGAAGGGTATTTTTGTCCAAAATATGTTGGCTCCATGGAATTGAGATGAATTCCATAGGTTGAGGTGTGGAATTGAAAAGGGGTGTTTTTGGTGGAATTGAATTCCACATGGATTTACAATTCCATCAAACCAAACATGTCAACCTCATGGAATTAAATTCCAATTCCAGTTCCAATTCCATACTCCCATTTCCACCCTACCAAACAAGGCACAAATAAAAAAGGTAAACCAATGTGATCATGACATTGTAGGTACTTGCGACTTCCCTCAGTTGGTTTGGGTTCCTAAGGGAAAGGCAAATTGAAGGCTTTGGGACAACATATTAGAATATAAAAACAAAAAAAGGAGATTGGGTTCATGGGTGGAGCACTAACAAGGGGCAATCAAGAATTCTCCTTATTAATTTATTTTATTAGTTTATTTGTTTAGGGATGCTAGCATAATGGCAGAGGACTCGGCTTTCTAAGTGCGACTCAATTCCATCCCAATTCCAATGCCAACTCTTATGTCCCGTTTGGTATCATGGAATTGAAACATGAGAGGTGGAAATGATGGTGGAAATGAAAATTTGGCTTGTTTGGTAGGTAGGAATCCAATTCTATGGAACTACCAGTTCCATGAAAATGGGTTCCGTAGGTAGACCTATGGAACCCATATCAGTTGTATAGAATTAGTATTTTCAGACAACCTTACCCATCGTCCCTTTCACTGTAGCGTCATCACCCCTGTTCACCTTCATCGGTCATGGCCTCTCCCTCTGGCGTCACCAGTCGTCCTCTGCACCATCCCTTCTTTGACGATAAATGACAATGACGGTAAATAATTAACTCCGACTGCTTCCCTCTCCAGCGCAACAACGATGAAGGCACTGTGGTAGCAGCGAGGACGGTGACGATGGCAAGGAATCTGATATGGTGACAATAGTGACCTCCTTGCTAGAGATTGAGCGGGGAACGAAGAAGAGGCTTCACCAGGGAGCAGAGTAGCAGCATTGACTGAGCTTGAGAGGGAGAAGAACTCTAGAATAGAGGAGGCTGAGGTCGATTGATGTGAGTGCGAGAGGAGAGCTAAACAGAGGAGAGCTTGAGAGGGAGAAGAACGCTGGAACAGACAGAGCTGAGAGGCAAGAGAGCAGAGAATCGGACTGAGGCTTTGCAGGCGTGAGCTGGTCGGTAGAGAATCAGAAGATTTTTTTGGGTAAAGGGCATTTTGGTAGTTTCACACTATATATACATATTTTAATTATAAATTATATCTCACTTCTTCCATCCACCAAACAAGTTTTAAAACTTACTTCAAGTTCCATTTCCACTTCCAATTCCACTTCCATTTTCAACAAAAACATTTCCATGTACCAAACAAGGCATTAAGTCCCATCTAAAGCTAAGTACTACTCCATGCTGAGGCTTGTCACTTTAACAAGATAAGACAACTACCTTCCCCCAAGCGTCCTTTTATTAGGTCGGCGTTTGGCACAGCTTTACCCTAATTTTTTTAATTAAAAATAAAACCCCATCCCTCCCAACTCCAAGCCCCAACGAAACCCCATTACTTATCGGTCCCAACACACTGACACACATTGACTAATCACTCACTCCTCCTATCGCCTATGCCGCTCAGCGTCTTCTCAGCTCTCAATCTCTTCACAATCAGTCACTGGTAAATTAGATTAATATTGTATACAACAATCCCTCCTTCCCTATACCTACATATATACACTGATATCACATCATCTCACATCTCTCCACATCCAGCTCCCTTCTGCCTACCCAACCAGGGACACGGAGAGAAGCAAAAGCGGAGTCATCATCAACGGAGGAGAATAGTGAGAACCCAAATAGAGAAAGTAGAAATAGAGCTTTGTGAGAACCCACGACCACCCATACTACTACCCAGCAGAGACGGAGAAAGGAGAAATGAGGAGGAGCAATCAGAGAAGACACCAAAAGGAGCGTTCGCCGGCGACAACCACACGAAGAAACACTAAAACAAAGCTTCGCTCGTTCCCCTTTGCTCCTCTGATGGAGTCGTTTCATCCATGTATCCTTAAAAAAAATATAACTCGGTCGACCCACCTGACTTGGCAAGTCGACCGAGTCATGACTGGGTTGTCCCGAGTCTATGGCCGAGTCACCGATTTGACCATGACTGTAATATCCCAAATTTCGTAACAAGGAAATAAAGGCAAAACTGATAAATTACGAAATGATTTAAGCCCCATAAATAAGAAAAATAGAAAGGGAAATACCTATAGATAAGAAAGGATGATCGATTAAGTCCCCATTCTTGAGAATTCTAAGTAAAAGTGACCAAAGGACAAAATGGTCATTTGGCACAAACGACAAGGGTAAAATGGTCATTTTGAATAAAAAGGCCTAGGATGCAAAATGTCATCAAATAATAAAGACATTTTGGTAATTTGATCAAAAGTCAACAAAAAGTCAAAGTTGACCCAAAAAGGCAAAGTCAACCCAAAAGTGTCAAAGTCAACCAAGGGTAAGGTTGAAATTAAAAAAAAGTAGAAAAGGTAGTGGCATTTTGGTAATTATGAGGAAAGTATGACAAGTAATGGCATTTTCGTAATTAAGAGATTTTGACGGTCCAAACGACTCAGAAATAATTATTTAAGGTAACAAGAGTCCTCAAAGGCCAAAGATCCGAACTGAGAAAAGTTTAGTTGGGTTATAAAGTAATTAATAAAATTATTACACAGTATTCGGTGCAGGCAGTTTCGAAGTACGGAGATCAACAGTGCCTGAAAGCCCCGAAAAAGTATTTTCTTAGAAAATTAATTACAGAAAATCCAAGAAGAATTTGGAGGAATGGAAAAGGGCTTGAGTATCAAGGAAAAATATAGAATTTTTTCATGCCCTTAAGTCAAATTGGTTGCCGGGAGCCCGTTTTACGGTGTTGCACGTAAATGGGCTAGGAAATGATGTCACATAGGCAAGGAGACTTAGGAAATGGCACTACGTGAGAGATAAAGTTCTCGGAAAAGTAAAAAGGTAGGTAATCGCGTAAAGGTTACTTTACGGAAAAACGTGTCACCTGATCAAGTAACTGGACAGACAGGGACCCAGTCAGCCCAACCAAACCAGAAAAGGGAGTCTGAAAAGTCACTTTTCGCAAGAAATTCAAAGAGGACATGTGGCACAATCTATACCTAGTATTTCAAAACTTTGTCACCAAGAATCATTCTCCTCCACACAACTTTTCAAGAGGCAATTTTAATTAGAAAATTCACCCTCTCTCTTCCTCAAATCCGTTCCCCTCTCCCTCTCTCATCTAATTAGATTTTCTCTCCTCTCCCAAGCTAAAAATACCATTCTCAAGCAAGAAAGAAGAGAACCAAGCTCCCATAACACAAGGTAATATGTTCTAGCACCAAATCTTCATCTTTTCTCAAGATAGCAAACTTCTACTACCTTCCTCTTGAGTTGTTCATTGAATGAGCCTCTCTTTTGGGAAGAGGATGGCTAGGATTTCAAGAGTCTAAAATGGAAAAGAGAAGGTTTTAAAGGTGGAAAATGGTGCAAGTTGTTTCTTGAGTAGTAAGAACTTTGTTATTGGTTGTTGTTGGTTAGTTTGTGTTGTTGTAAAATTTTGGGAAGCTCAAGTTTATGGGGAGGTGCTGCCCAAATTTCTTTTGGTCTAAGGGAAGGTGTACTTGAGTAGATCAAAGTTAAGAAAAGGAGTTTTGGAAGCAAGGAAACACATGGTTTCATGAGCAAAGTTGAAAAACTGTTCCTTTCCTTATTTTTTCTGTTTTCGTCCAAGCTAAAGAAAAAATAGAAAGGATGTGTTTTTTCGTATTTTAATGGTTCCATTGGCTTCAAAATGATTTTTTTGTGTAGGGTAAAGCTAAGAGATGGATTTTAGAAGCCTTAAGGGCCATAAAAATCAAGTCTTGAACTTGTAGGACTCTTAGAAAACCAAAAGGTGGTTTTATGCGTTTTTGCAAGTTTTGCAGCATCTTGGTGATGGCATGTTTATATAGATGTTATGCCATGATTTTTAGGGTTTTAAGATCTCCAAGAAGCATACTTGGAAGAGATCCAAGAGCACTTTTGAAGTGGGGTAAAAGAAAGCAAAGAAAAGGTAGCAAAACCTACTAATCTCCTTTTATGTTTATGAAAATGAGTGGTGAATGTCACATGAACTTTTATGATGATTAAAGTGCATGATTTTTGTATGTAATGTGACTTTTCTGCTATGGTCATATGCATATTAAAGTGAAGTTTGATGTGTCGCATGTTTATATGTTCATAGACATGCTTTAAAGTTATGTATGCACACTCACAATATCTTGATTATGTGGTTTTGCTATTGGAATTCCCAAATTTCATTCCCCCAACTAACCATGTAAATGGAAACACAAGCAAGGGTAAGGAAAATGTTATTGATGCATGAAGAAGTTGCTCCTTGCTTGCATGGTTTTTGTGTAAATATTGAGTTGCTAACTCTCTTTTGTTGTTATTGATGTTGTGTTGTAACTTTAAACCTCTACACAAAGTATCATGGGAATGTGTGATAAGGCATGCGTGAAAATGGACTAAAACTAACAAAGAATGTTAAGGGAATGGTCATGCATCATAAAAAAGAGTCAAGGAACCAAAAAGACGTTTTGGTGAATTTTAACAAAAATTTGGTTTTCAAAGTTAAGGGGGTTCCAAAAGCCCTGAAAAATGCATCTGCTTCATATGACAAGAAAAAATAGCAAATGGGCTCTAAATGAGTTGAAACTTTTCAATCAGAAACTACACATCTTGAGCTTTAAAATGATATAAAGTTTATGAAATTTGGATATGTATTTTGAGAGATATGAATTTCCAAAGTTTAAGGTAAAAACTGGAAAAACTGGAATTGACCAATTGGACAGTAAATGGTTTTGGAATAAACTGATTCAAATGGGCAAGTTTTAAGGCCAATGAGTATTTTTTTCCCTATGGGTCACTTAATAAGCTAAATTTAGAAATTGGAACCACTCTATTTCTATTTTTCTAGAATTAATTATAATCAAAGTTGGGCCAAAAATCTGGAAAAAGGACCCACGAACAATAACAATGTTTTTTTACATTTTTGAAAATCCAAGTTCACAATTTTGGGTAAAATTTAATATCTAAGGTCCAAGAGTGGTTCAAAAGTGACCTTTTATGAACATATAGGGGGAAATAGGAGGTGTTACAATGACTCGGGGTTAATAGGTAACTCGGACCGATTTTTCGACCGAGTCACCGAGTTACGGGTTAACTCAGCCGGGTCGGTTTGAGTTCGCATACCATGGGAATAAGTTAGCCTACCCATGATCTAAACTCTAGTCTGTTTAGGGTCTGATCTAGTCTGACTTATTTATTAAAAATGTTAGGTTAATGCCTATTTGAAGGTCTAATTGTATAAATAAGTCAGGTATATTTTTTTAAAGCCTAACCTGTAAGCTTTTAGGCCAGCCTTTTTATATATAAAATAAATATAATTATTTTTATATGATGTAAATAACACTTTTTTATATTTTTTTAATTTTAATTTTTAGTTTTAATTAATCACAATTTTAGCCTTATGTTTTTTATCCAATTTCTTGAACACACATAGCCACATAACCTTCAAGACCTTTATTGTGTTATTTAATATTGGATTTTAATTTTAAACCTTATTTAATATTCCCTCATAATTATTTAAAATTCAATCAAATTTTATTTTAATTTAATATAGGCTTTATGTCTACCCAAACCCTATTTAAAACCTACATTTTATATATATGTAGGCTTTGAAGCTTATTAAAAATATACATACAATAAGTATAGTTTGATACCTTTTTAAAAATGTACAATAGTAAACTTAATGCATACTTTAAGGCTTTTTTAGAGAAGGCTTCAAGGATAAAAAAAAGCATGTATTCAAGTTTAGGCTTAAGCTCGGGCTCAATGGCTTCATTACAGGCTTAGGCCTATTTAACCAAAGCTTAGCCTGGCATGATCAATTTCCATGCCTAAGGTTGACCTTACCCCGCCCGTTTGCATAGGAACCGGGATTTATCCAATCCAACTCATTACCCTATTTTTTTTAAAAAATTTTTATCATATTTTTACCCATAATATTTTTTTAATTTTGGATTTGAAATATCTTTATTATTTTTTAATACCCATAATGAAAAGGGAGGGAATTGGGAAAAAGTCAATTAAATGTAAAATGCGATCTTCCGTACATATGAAACTGAACCTCTACAATATACATTTGAGCTTCCACGTTATGTGCTATTGAGCTTCCACATGTACAACTAAGTGTCATATATGTAATTGAGCATATCTCATTCTCTAATCAATTCTCCGCTGGGGGATTTTTCCCTTATTTTCCCAAAAAAATCATTTTTCATAAATTTAATTTATAAAACTACCTCACAACTTGAACATAAAATATCTAATTTAATTTTTAAATAATACAGCTTAAACATATATAATACACTTTATAAAATTGAATTCAAACTAAATATAAATCACAAATCAAATGATTAACAAACATACAATATTAGTTAGGTTTAATTATGATTTGAAGTTATCCACATATTTTTTATAAATTAATTTTTAATTTTAAAAAATTAAAAAAAAAGTGGGAGGTTCAGCCGCATATTACTAGTTATAGAAAAGACCAAACCAGACCTGAGATTTAATTTAGGTAAGACCTCAGGCTAAACAAAGCAGTTAGTAGTCTAATCTAATCCAAGATTAGTCTGGGTAGTCTGGTATGAACAAAGCAGCCACCAGATTGGTAGACTAGTCTAGGTAGTCTGTGCAACAACGGTTCTCTAAAATTGGTTATTTAACTTCCAAACCATCACATTAACAAAATTAATCAAGCTCATAAAAACAAGCTTTCATTTCAAAATAAATTAACCATGATAAAAAAGAATAAAAAAACTTCAAAAGATCTATTATGGTTAAAGAAATGGATCTTCTCTTTCAAAAATTATCCATGATTGAAAATGATAAAACTAATTATTTGAAAGTTAAGTCAATTTTTTAATGTTATAAATCCAATTTCATAATAGTAAACCTTAGGCATTCAAAACTCGTAATGACATTTTCATTCAATTCCAACTCTCATAATTCAATAATGCAAATACCATTCATTCAAGAGAATATATGACAAAATACCCATTCAAGTATGTGATTTCACAAATAACATCCTAGATCAAATTAGGAGCCTCCAGCTTACTATCAATAAAACACAAATTAACGTGCCCAAAAGTTATAAGAAGTGAAGTAGGGATAGAATTTATTATAAATAATAGATCAACAATTATAAGCCAATAAAAGAAAATCAAAGACTGCAAACTAATTCCCAACACCTATCTCCTCCTAGACCACCCGATGTGGATTCTAGCCTACAGTGTTGGGAGACCTCGCCAAATGTCAGTGTTGGGAGACCTCGCCAAATGTCAACCATCCTCATGCGTTAATGAGTCCTCCCCTAGTTGCCCACAACTGGATCCAAGACCAAAGAGATGTCATCCTTTTTATGGTAGCCTGCAATTAGGTTCAAGACTCAAGAGAGTTGACCATTATCAATCTGCCCACAACTAGGTTTCAAGATTTGGAAGGCTAATGTAATGTCAACCCCACTATGATCAATATTTGAGACTTTTGTCATAAAATTTAAGATTCACCAAATCCAACATCTTCCACATGCTTAATCGCAAGCTAAACCCATAACTCAGAGTCACAACTTACTCAAAGTCAAAATAATTTCGCAACATACATACATATAATCAATTTCCACCACATTCTTAATTATAATGCAATACTACAAAACATAAGGGGTCAATAAAACATGTCATATAGTATCAAAATATTATCCACTTCACTAACATTTCATAATCATATAGCATAGGAATCACAAGAGTCGAACATCACACACACTCTTTTCAAATCAAGGTAGTACTTACAATTCAAAAATGTTTCCAAAACATCTTACAACACTAGTGAAGCATATAAAATAAATTAAATGGGGTTACCTCAACTCGAAACTCATAAAAAAGCCTAAGAAAGAAGCGCATCAACTCCAATCTCCATAAGGACCAACAAGCCACACCAAAAATGTTAAACAAAGGAATTCCTCATCTTTATGTTCCTCTTTGAGATTTTGTTTAATCCTTTCATGTATTTTTTATTATTGTTGATGGTTGACTAACTTGTACTGCTATTATTCTTTAAAAAGATGTACCTAACCATTTATTATCCTTAAGTACATGTATGTAGATTCTCTTTTCCTAAAAAAATTGCAAACAACTTGCTCCAAACCTTTTATTTTGAAGTTCACCAATATACAATCTCTCTTGTGCTATTAACATGAGAAAAGTAGAATCCTTTCTACCCCATCCATCCACAAACAGTCTCTTGTATCTTCTCCATTGTCCCCATTTTATCCCCTCTCAATGTTCTATATCCACTTTTCTTTGGATACCTACCTCCACTCTCACCCCTCTAGATTGAACAATCCTACCCTTCCCCTTATAGAGGTACATATGCCTATAATCTTTGTTTGATTTGTTGTCGTAACAAATTCTCCAATTTCAACCAATCCCGACCCCTTGCTTCTGTGACCACATTAGCCACCTTCCATTCCCCTTATCCAAGGCCCACATTTCTAATCTTTTTATGCCATACAACCAAACATTGACATAGTCATTCATCCCTCGAAAAGCTAGTAGATTGTTCTCCTACCAACCCTTCGATGAATTTTTACACAGTCTGTACCAAACCTTGCCAATATCCTTCTATAATGGCAAGGTGTTTCTTGGAATTATGAAATCTCCTCTCACATCATTATCTTTATTGTATTTTTGCATAAGCACTTCTCTCTATAGACCCTTCACATCAGTTATCAGCCCCGATAAAAACTTCAAAAAAGTAAGCCACACTCATATTAAGGCACCTAAACCTTCACATGCTCTTGGTCTATACATTTTTTCCCACCATATTAGATGTATTTTCCTTCACTTAGGTTTATGCCCCCAAATAAAATTATGCCGCGCCTTTTAAATGTCATCTAGTAAGGCTTTAGGTAAGAGAGAGACCAACATAGGATAGATAGGAAGGGCTCTGATCACTGATTTTGCCAATGTAACCCTATGACGCCATGTTTAAGCAATCAATCTTCCAACCTGAAAGTCTTTTCTTCACCTTGTCAACGATGTATTGAAAATACTTCCTTTCCCTTGCCCATAAGACAGAGGTATTCCCAAATACAAGCCTAGATCCTCCTCCTCCTCCTCGAAATTTGATATCTCAACTAACTTTCTTTGCATTTCCTTCACATCATTCCTAAAAAATACCAAAGTTGATGTATATCCAAATTTCATGTATCAAGAATATAAGGCTAAATGTCTAATCAAAGATCATTTAGAGTTTAGATAAAGTAATATAAATCCTAAGGATGCCTTAGGTATCTGCCAGCTTGAGCGATGGCAAAAACATAATTTTAAAAGAAGTTCATATAAGTAAGGGCATTGTGGTAAATTTCACCATAACATTAGAAAGTTTCCTTAGAAGCACATAAAGGTAGAAAATAAGTCCCGTAAACATATTTAAGGAAAAATTGATGTTAAAGAAGCAGAAATTACCTCAAAATGAATTTTCAATAATTATTTAATATTTGGCTAATTAAGAGAATTTAGCCAAATATAATTATTAAAGATATTAAGAGACCACAGATAATTAATTAAGAGATGGGGAAATTATCTTAAGAATTATGTAAATTTATAAAATTGGTTTCAAGCTTAAGTTAGGAATAGTTTGCCTAAACGAAAGGAAAAGAATGGTAAACCCCATAAGTAAGGTTTTTACAAGAAACTTCCAAAAGGGTAATGCTAGAAATAGTTTGAAGTTGAGAAAAATTGTAAAGTTATCTCCTAATTAATGAGGTTCTTTATGGTTATACACTAATCAAGAGAATTCCCGAAAAGTATTTTTAGGAGAAGGGTTTCAGTTAAAGGAACCATAAAGCAACTATAAAGTAATTGAGTTGCATAAGAAGATTGAGGGCTTAACATAATTCGTATATCATCAGTTTATTTAAAGAGTAAAAGTGAGAAGATTTTATGACCATGTAGTAGAAATTATCAGTAGAATATTATTTTATCATATAAAGTTGTGGACCCACATGTAGCTATGAGTTTTTTGAAGTGAAAAGACCATTTGGAGAGGCCATTAAGTCGGCCTAATTGGAGAAAAGAGAAGAAAGAGGATGAATTTGTGAAGAAAAGGAATAGGAGAGGAAGAACAAGCCTAGATCAAATCCAAAATCAAGGTAAAAGATATGTGTTTGGCATGAAATTTCCAATTTCTTCAAGTTTCTATCATCAAGACAACTATTAATCTCACAAACACTTCTTTATTTGGTGTTCTAGAAGTCAAGAAGAAGACCTCAAGCTACTAGTGAGAGAAAGTAAGGATAAGTTCAAATTGAAAGAGGTAGGCTTCAAATTCCAACACTAGTGGTGTTGTTAATGCTATTGATGGTTGGGTTTGTGGTTGTTTTATGTTGATATAATTTTTTGGTACAAGAACCCTAAAGGGAGATGCTGCCCAATTTTTGTAAAATGAGGAGAGTGATTTAATATTAAAAGGTGGTTAGAAAATTGATTAAAAGTTAGATGATGTCAGTATATGGAAAGAAATATTGAAAATCACAATTTTTTCCTTCTCTTTAGAGATTTTGGCCAGGTGCATAAAATTAGAAAGGCAGTGAATTTTGATTTTTTTATTATTTCAATGAGTTTAGAATGAAAAATTGTGTATGACGTATGAGAAAATAAATTTGGAAGCATTAGAATTGAAAATGGGAAAGTTAGGGTTTGAGAACCCTAAGTTGGAAGAGATAATTGAGCTTAGTCTAAAGTAATATAATGCATACCAATGGATGAATAATGATGTGAAATGCATTATAATATGATGTAGGTATTGAGTTGTGCAAGGAGCTTACAAGTTTCAAGAGGAAAAGAGAAATCCAAGGGTAAGAAAAGTCAAGTTTAAGAGGTAGCAAAGTTACTAACTTATGCATAAATATTGTCATTAATTGTTATTTGAGGTTGTTTGCTATGATGTTTGATATAGTTAAGTTAATGTAATGCTTGAATATGTAAATCCTTACTTATGATATACCATGGCCATGTGCAAGTTTGAGATAGATGTTGGAATTGTGCACTTGTCACGCCCTAAAAATTAGGGGTGACCGGCACGGACTATGAGAGATCTCATACTCCGTAAGCCTTAGGTTTGTAAACATATGTTATTCGTCAAACTACTAAATAACACCATGAGCCAATTTCTTTTCTCAAAATATGTAGACCTTGTCGTATTTGATAACCCAAATGACATTACTAAAAATTCATAATGACCATATCAAGTTCTAAACGATGTCTTCGGAATATCCTCCTTTTTAATCTTTAATTGATAATAACCTGAACACAAATCTATCTTTAAAAAACATTTGGCTCTTTGTAATTGGTCAAAAAGATCATCAATGCAAGGTAATGGGTACTTATTTTTTATGGTCATCTTTCTTGTCACCTTGTTAAGTTCCAATAATCAATGCAAAGTCTCAAAGATCCATCTTTTTTCCTCATAAAAAGTATAGACGAACCTAAAAAGAAGTACTGGGTCAAATGAACCCTTTATTCAGTAATTCCTGCAATTGTGTCTTTAACTTTCCTAACTCAAAAGGTGTCATCTATATGGGGGAATTGAAATTGGTTGAGTGTTAGGAACTATATCAATGGCAAACTCTATTTCTCTATCCTGAGGTAATCTAGGCAACTCCTCAAGAAAGACTTCAAGAAATTCTTGAACAATTAGAATTCGTTCAAGACTAGCAATGGATTTATCATCACCCTTTACCAAGGCCAAGAAACCTTGACAACCCTTCCTTAATAGCCACTGAGCTTTTAAGGCGGAAATCAAATTAATTGATCTTTCTACCAAACTCACACTTAATATAAAAGGAATTTCTCCTGAGATACCAAATTTCACCACTTGCAAGTAACAATCAACAATAGCATGACAAGAGGCTAATCCACCCATGCTTAATATTACATCAAAATCAATCATATCAAGAACTTTTAAATCAATAAAAATTTATGTGCCCTCGAGGGATATTTCACAAGACTTGTATACTTGTGAGACTAACAAAGGTTCCCTCACTAGGGTAGCAACCATAAAGTTAGTAGATTCCTTATCTAATCTCTTAGCAAAGAACCTAGAAACATAAGAATGAGTTGATCCAAGATCAAAAAGTGCATAAGCATTTTGAGAGTATACACAATATTTAAGACTTGTGTGTATTGTCTTATCATCGCATACCGCCTCACTTGACCTAGTCTAATAGAAGATCGTACCTTGTTGGCTAAGGTGTGGTATCATTTGTCCCAGCGGAGGCCCGAGGGGCCAAGTCATAGTAGAACCATGGCGCTTGGGCGTCTGCTCTACTGTGGGTTAAGGAAATAGAGTTGCGCCCTAACTAACAGCTATAGCTTTTGGCCTAGTGGTAAGCTCTTGATCCTAACAATTGGTATCAAAGCCAAGGTCATGGGTTCAATTCCCAGCAGGATAATTGTTGAGGGGGAGATTGTTGGCCAAGTGTGGCATCAATTGTCCCATGGCGGAGGCCCGAGGGGCCAAGTCATAGTCGAACCATGGCACTTGGGCGTCTGCTCTATTGTGGGTTAAGGAAATAGAGTTGCGCCCTGATTAACAGCTATAGCTTTTGGCCTAGTGGTAAGCGCTTAATCTTAACATACCTATTTTCTTGTTACTCCTTCTAATATGCCCTTGCCAGTAGAAGCAGAAGTTGCTCTCATGGACAACATTGCAAATGATATACGACGGGATTAAGGCCTAACTGATCCATAAATTGACATTGGTTGGAGAAATGGTCAATTCCTCTTTAATTAACCTGTTTGCCCACACTGATAACAGGCATTAGAGGCCTTATAATATACCCTTGAATGAAAATTCCCACATGATGCACAAGTGGTTCTAAAATAATTCGAATGATTCATGACACACTGGGATTAAGGCATGAAATTCTTAAATTTAGACTAGGTACCGTCTTGCTTCAAGTACTAACTACATCTACTAACTGAAATACGACAAGATTTACATATTGGACATCAGGGCACGGACTATGAGAGATCTCACACTCCATAAGTATTTGGTTTGTAAATGTATGTTATTCGTCAAACTGCTAAATAACAATAAGCCATTTCTTTTCTCAATATTATGCCATAAAAACATTATATGTTATCAACATATAGTAAAGCACAGTGACCTCATCTATAGACTACGCGGAGCGTCTAACCTTTATAAATAGTGCATACACATAAGTTTTTATATACGGCAAACAGGTGCTCAAATTTTCAATTTGCCAACAATCCCCTTGTTATATATGTTAACACATATTTCCATTAAGCAACACTCCCAGCATAACATCTTAAATCACAAAGCCCACATTGCTTGAGACAAAAAATTAAAGAGGATGGAGGTACTGTTCACATGAATAATGCATAGTCTGAACACAAAATTACTGTTCATTGAACAGTACCGCAACACCCCACATAAAAAACACACCAGAAAATTCACACCCAATGCTCTGTATATTATAAGGAAGCTGTAATCTTACTTAATTTAATCAGTAAAAACTATCGTTTTCTCAATCCTACCTTAACCCTTGAAACCTCAAAACGGTAGAGATAGAGAAATTTGTAGGTAGAGGAGTGTTCAGGAGACTTACATGAACTCAAAACATTACTTGCCTCGGCGAAAAATGCCCTCCTTCGATGAGAAGGGTACCACCGACCAACACTTGTTCTCTCGTTTACGTCTCTGGTCTAGTGTCGAAGAGGAATAAGAATGGCAATTAAAATAGAAGGTGTTAGGGGGGCAAAGGAGATTAAATGTATGGGAGGGTAAGATGACAATTTTTCCCTCCCATACTTTTTCCTTTGCACTTTGGTCCCTCTCCTCTTTAAAATGATCAATGCATCAAGAATGTATCCACATGAGTACAGGACCATATAATTTAGTAAAAGCATTTGTTAAGGAATATACAGGGATCATGGTAGAGACAATAGTAAATCAATCCCTAAGAGAGTTTAATTCAAAGCACTCAATAAAAGAGACCTCCTCTCAAAAGGTAGAAGTGTTTCTCTCTAAGCTCACTAATAAGGACAATTTCACTCATGGTCTACTTAATCAAATCTCTACTATAAGCTTGTAATTATTCCACCTCTCCACCACAAGATCAATATAGTGTGATTCAATAGGGCTTTAGGGGTTTAAGGTGGATGATCGGGGAATTGAAAATAATGAAATGAAGTGATTAAATTTTTTTTTTTAATACACAACACCAAAGAAAGCTAAACATGTCAATGCCTTTGCAAGACTTTAGAGAAACATGTGTTCAAGCATATGATTTCATCAACACTTTTCTCTTTATTTTTTCCTTCTCTTTTTCTTTTTTTCCTTTTCTTTTTTATTTCTTTTTTATTTCTCTTCCTCTTATATATATATAAGATATAAACTAAAATTTAACCAAAATATGCTTGCATATAAAGATATAGTTTTCCAATACTGGTTTCCAAGAGTGATGGGCTCAAAAGGGTGACAAAGGTTAGGTTATGTTAGGTTTGTGTTTGGGCAAAATGTAAGGGTTTGAAATGAATACATCTACCATTTTCACAGAATATTGGATCATAAAGCTTTGATTAAGAATCAAGACAAGTTCTAAAGAGATTAAAAATCAAGATAAACCCACACCAATCAAATGAAGGTTGGCCCAATTATTCTCACGACAAGGCTAATGTCTCAATTAAACAGTCTCAAGAATTAAAAACACAAAGAGTCAACTTAAAATTATATCTACACTGCTCCTTTGCTAATAACTCGAAAACGCAATTTAACAAAAGCTTTTATCCTTTAAAATCATGCGTTAACTTCCCAATGCATTATCCGTGAAAATCAAGGTATAATATGTTTGCTCATGAGTATTAAAGGTATAAAGGTAAAAGGAACCTTTTATTTTTAAATTCAAAACCTAAAATATATATTTTTTATACGCATTGAAGTTTTGCCTCGGCTAACAACGAAGTTGGTCGCGGCGAACCATACCCGAGAGGGTGGTTCTATGTGTAAGTGGTTTCACCGTGGCGCCACCATAAGATGGTCGAGCCAAAACTCACCCGAGAGGTGAATTGCTTTATTTTGACGACTTACGCCACAGCGAACAAACAATTTGGTCATAGCGAAAGTGGTGCGAGAGCAAAAATATAGTTCAAAACCTCTGGTAAATAAAAAATTTTCTCAAAAAATTTTAAGAAACCTAAAAATTTCCAAAGTTTTAAGCAAAATGACCAACATTTAACCTTCAAAAATTCCGGTTGCATTTTAAAATCAAGGTAATGCTTGGAAAGCTTAAATCCCAAATCTTCCCTTACACTTAAATCAAGCATTGTCCTCAATGATTGGAAGGAAGAGATTTAACAACAAAGAAAGCACGGAATTCGCAAGCAATATCAGAAAATATCATGCAAGCATGCAACGGAATTCGGGAAAACAACACAGGAAACATATATATATATATGCACAGCTATAAAAACCAAGTTCAAACTAGCATCCTGTACCAAACAACTCTTTAATGTTCCACTTTGCATAAAGAAGGCTAGAGATCGAAATGAGGGAAAGGAACACGGAGCTTATTGAATTCAAAATCTAATTACTCTACCTCCTATTAAATGGTTCCTCTCCCACACTTAAACTATGCATCACTACATCAATTCATGTCAACAGAAACACAGAGTTATAGTAAAAAAAGTAAGCTAGGGAAAGGAACAACCTAATAGCTAAGACGGCTTGTAGTTCTTGTGGTAGTGCTTCAATAAATGTCCATTAACCTTCATAGTAGCTCCAGTTTCCTCATCTTTAAGCTCTACCATACTGAAATTGTGCGCCTTTGTTACTAGGAAAGGCCCATCCCAATAATCATTAAATTTTCCCGGTTTAAAACTAAAGTGAGCCTTGAAAACAATACTCGATCGCCCTCTTTAATACCCTTGTCGTGTACCAACTTAGTCTTTTCTTTGTACATTCAGGCATTTTCATATGCTTCCAATTGCAATTCTTCCATTTCCTGTAGCTGTAACTTCCTTTCGTTTCCAAGTGCTTACATATCCATGTTACATTGCTTTACTGTGCAATGCGCCTTGTGCTCCAGCTCCACCAAAAGATGGCACGGTTTACCAAAAACCAACCGGTATGGTGACATTCCAATTGGAGATATGTAAGCAGTCCTGTAAGTCCATAGTGCTTCTTCCAGGCAGAGGCTCCAATCTTTCTTTGAGGGTTTAACCGTTTTCTCTAGGATGCACTTCACCTCTCTGTTCGATACTTTGGCTTGACCATTAGTTTGCGAATGGTAGCAGTGGAGATTTTATGGGTGACACCAAACTTTGAAAATAATTTAGTCATAACTCTATTGCAAAAGTGGGTGCCCCTATCACTTACTATGACTTTGGGAATACCAAACCTATAGAAAATATTTGATTTGACAAATTTTAATGCGATTTGAGCATCATCTTTTCTAGTAGGAATTGCCTCAATCCATTTAGAAACATAATCCACGACTAAAAGTATGTACACAAAGCCGAAGGATGATGGAAAAGGTCCCATAAAATCAATACCCCAGACATAAAAAATTTCATGACACTTACCTAATCCCCCAAAGTGTTGACATCTATCGCAAGCGCGACAAAACAAATATGAGTACTTAAATAACGAAGGCCAATAAAATCCTAAATCTAAAATCTTTCTAGCTGTCCTCCGTGCACTAAAATACTGCCCGCAAACCATGGAATCGCAAGCCAAGATAATAGGCTCAAATTCCTCATCTGATACTCATTTTCTGATCACATGATCATTACAAATTCTCCATAGGTGAGGTGCATCCCATATGTAATGTCGGTACTCACTTTTAAGCTTTTGTGCCTGATGTGAAGTCATAAAAGGTGGGGTAAATCCGGTGACTAAATAATTGACAATATTATCATACCATGGCTCCCTAACAATTAAAGCGCATAAGAGTGAATCAGGAAACGAATCACAAGTTAAGTTAGAAGAATCTACTACCCTGGTGTCATCTGGTAATCGGCTCAGGTGATCCGCCACTTGATTCACAGATCCCGTTCTATCCTTAATTTCCACATCAAACTCTTGAAGAAGTAAAGCCCATCTAATCAATCATGCTTTTGACTGAAGCTTTTTAAGTAAGTGCTTAATAGCTGCATGGCCAGTGAAAACAATAACATGAGAGCTCAATAGATATGGCCTAAATTTCTCTAATGCAAACACAACAGCAAACAACTCTTTCTCAGTTGTGGTATAATTCATTTAAGCTGGGTCTAAAGTCTTTGATGCATAGGCTATAGCTCTAGTAACCTTATCAATTTTCTGCCCAAGCATTACCCCTACAGCATAATTGGAAGCATCGCAAGAAAGTTCAAAGTGTAATTCCCAATTTGGAGCAACCAAAATAAATGCAGAAAAAAGCTTCGTTTTTAGTTCATCAAAAGCTACTTTCCAATGGTTATTAAAGTCAAACTTTACATCTTTTTGCAGTAGCTTAGAAAGAGGTAATGCAATTTTGCTGAAGTCCTTGATGAACTGTCTATAAAACCCAGCATGACTGAGAAAAGAACGGATATCTTTCATGCAATTATGGTAAGGTAATGAAGAAATTACTTCAATTTTAGCTTTATCTACTTCAATAACCTTTTATGAAATAAAATTCCCTAGAATGATTCCCTCATTTACTATGAAATGGCATTTTTCAAAATTCAAGATCAGATTTTTCTCAATACATTTTTTTAAAACATTTTCAAGGCTAGTCAAACAATCATCAAAGGATTCCCCATAAATAGTAAAATCGTCCATGAAAACCTCCATGCATTCTTCTAGAAACTCAAAGAAAACTACCATCATGTAGTGTTGGAAGGTCCCTGGAGCATTACACAGCCCAAAAGGCATTCTTCGGTATGCAAATATGCCAAAAGGGCATGTGAATGTGGTTTTGTCTTGGTCCTCAGGTGCAATTGGTACTTGGAAATACCCTGAGAACCCATCTAAAAAGCAATAATGTGATTTCCCTGCTAGCCTCTCAAGCATTTGGTTAATAAAGGGCAAAGGAAAATGATTCTTTCGTGTGGTATCATTTAATTTCCTATAATCGATATACACACGCCAAGAGTTTTAACCCTTGTGGGTATAAGTTCATCCTTTTTATTCCTCACCACTATAATCCTGCTCTTTTTAGGTACCACATGGATAGGGCTAACCCATTCGCTATCCGAAATTAGATAAATGATCCTCACACTTAATAGTTTAGTTAATTCCTTTTTTACCACATCCAATATCATGGGGTTCAATCTCCTCTAGGGTTGCCTAATGGGTTTCGACTCTTCCTTCAAAAGAACCCTATGAGTGCATATCACTGGACTAATCTCAGGAATGTCTGCTAGGGTCCACCCAATGCCCTTGTATGCTCTCTCAAAATAGCTAATAGTTTCTCTTGCTCCTTTTGAGATAAAGATTTAGCAATTATAACGGGAAGAGTATTATCATATCCAAGGTAAGCATATTTTAAATTAAAAGGCAAGGGTTTCAGTTCTAGATAGGGGGTTGCACAACTGAAGGAACCAATTTGTGAAGCTCAAGAGAGTAGAGATCGCTTCCCTGATTATTTGAGATGTTCAATCGGTCTATTAACTTTACAGCTGCTAGATCAAGTTTTGTTTCAACATCCGTAGGCTCCTTTATCCGCTGGGTATCCTCTTTAATCATGATGTGCTTAACATCGGTATCTGACTCAATCGGCTGCTCATTTTGAGTCTGCGATATGGGGAAGCAAACATTTCAGTACAATGCATTGGAGACATGTTCCCATCCCCTCATAAGCACAGGTAGAATTTTCATAATACAATGATGTAAAAAAGGATGGTTTCTCATATTCAGCAACAGAGGCAATAGATAAAACATTTGAATGTATAAACTTATTCTCGGACTTAAACATGGTATGAGTGTTTTAATGGTCATGTTATTACATGAATTGAATGGGCATGTATGTACTGAAAGTTGAATGAAATAAGTGAATCAAGTGTGAAAAAAAAATTTTTGGCCTCGGCAAAAATGAACTTGTGTCGCGGAGAACAGTACCCGAGAGGGTAAACAGGTGAAAATCAGGTTATTGGTTATGGTGAAACTAAACTTTGGTTGCAGTGCACTACACCCGAGAGGGTGTTTCTATTAAAAATTAAACGTACGTCGCGGCAAAAATAGAAGTTAGTCAAGGCGAAAAGGCGGAAATGATGCAGAATGCACATGAAAACTAGTGAATTCATTTATGCTTCCTAAAATGCAATGCTATGCTAAGAAAAAGTCAATTTTATATTATAAACAAATGCAAGATTGAAACAAACACAAATACAAAACAAGCAAACAAAATGCACAATCTAGCTTAACTAATGGCTAACTTAGCTCCCCAACAAAGGCGCCATTTTTTATCCTACCACAACTTTGGCACATATGATAAAACTTTATCGTCGTAATGCAATGGAAACGAATCAAAAGATTTGTGATTTCAAAGGATTGCACTATAGGGTGCAATCCCAAGGTCGTTCTCTATGGAGCTTCGTGCACCACTAGCTACTAGTTTGTGATTAAGTTCCTCTTGTAAGTGAAAATCGTTTTTTGAGTTAAAATTGCTATGTACCTAAAGCTAATTGCAAAGTAAAATTTATTTTTAGTATTTTTGATTGAGGAAACTAGTAAAAGCAGAGTTGAAGTGTAAAAGGTGCACTATAACAAAATGTACTTTTTGCGCCCTATTTTTAAACCAATTGGCGCCCTTTTTCATCCAATGTCACTATCTCAAGTTCAGCTCTTTCCAATCTTATAAATACTTGAGATTCTTATGTTCATCGTACAGCTTGATGGTTACTCCATGTAACTAGTGCCTCCATATCTTTAAAGCATAAACTATCACTGCTAGCTTTAAATTATACGTATAAATATTCTTATCATTTTATAAAAAAAGACCTGTTCTTTCTAGTGAGCTTAATTGGCAGCAAGGCAATCCGAGAGAAGTTTTTGTATAAAATATCCATAATAATTTGCTAGGCCTGAAAGGTTCTCAACCTTGGTTATTGTCCTAGGCAGATCCTTTCTCAGTACTGCCTTTACTCAGCGTGACCTGCAGCCACTTCTTCCTGAGAGATCACATATCATAGGAATTTCTCCTTTAATAACTAGAACTCATAATGTTCGTATCTTGTACAGAAAAGCAACTTAGAAATGTCATCAACTCTAACTAGGAGCTAGTAATAACCTGATTTGAGATCAATTTAAAACTCATGTCTTTCTTTTCACATGGAAAACTGGGGCTTCCCAGGGTGAAACATTGGGTCTAACGAACCCCTTCTCTAATAGCTTATCTATCTGCTCTTTGATCTCTTTTCTCTCAATTGGGGATATACTGTACAGAGTCTTGGAATTCGAATTCATTCCTGGTACTAGATCAATAACAAACTCCACCTCTCTCTCTGGAGGCAATTCCGTTAATCTCTTTTGGAAATACATTTAAGAACCTCCGACTATCAGAATATCATTGAGAAACTCTTTTACTTTAATCTCAATCGGGGAGGAAGTCCTTACTGCTCCTTCGACGGCTAATCAAGCTCAAAGGCCTCTCTGGCCCTTTCTATTCGGCTAAATAAGTCTTCGTTTTTTAGGAGAAAAGTAGTTATGAAATTTCATGGGTATTCAATTCCAGGGTACGTTTAGTAAAATCATTTTATAAAGTTTGAGTTTTCTTGTAAACTATCTCCTCTGGGCAATTTCTATAGTTTGATCTTTGATCTTTTGGTTGCTTTTGCATCTTACTTGAATCTTGAGATGATATTATCATAGTTTTTCCTGATCCAGATGAGGTGTATCCGGGGTTCTCTTCTCCTACTGGGAGCTCTTCCTTTGGTACCAGCATCTCTACCAGACTTACGGATTCTTGAACGATCTGATCAAGCTCATATGCCTCTCTGGCACAACTGGATATATGCTAACCGAAACCCTCGTCCATGTAGAGCAGTATGCTCACGGAGTCCTCAGATGTTAGTATCCAGCATGCGTATAGAGAAGCAATCATATCAATCACTGGACCTTCATATCTGTTGTCCCATGCATATTCTAGTAGCTTTTGTGCTAGCTCCTTCTCTTTTTGGACATTTCACTAATATACTTGGCTTTTCATGTTTAGCTAATCACATTCATTCATAAGCTCATGAATATAAAACATAACTAACTAGCATATCATCATAAGAGGCAACCAACATATACATAACAATTAGCATTTAATATAACAAAGCATTGCATGTTGAACACTAGTGCACAACATATCATTTAAGAATACACAACTTAAACAATTAATAATGCACATAATGCATTACAAATCAAGTCAATTCCAAAAACTTGGCTCTGATACCCAACAATGTGATACCTCTTACTAAACCCTCTTAGCTTCTATTATGATAAGTTGGAACCAAATTATGGCCTCAAGTAACTCAAATTGTTAAAAGGGACTAACTTAAAAACTTTTATTTTTAAGAAAGTTACTATTCACAGTTTTTCGGCCAATTTTGAAAATTCATAACTAATTCTAGAAAAATTGAAATCGAGTGGTTCTAACTTCTATTTGAAGCTTAAAAATTCCTTTATGAGGGAAAAATACTAATTTGAAAGTAACTGGTCCAACTTGTACATATTCATACGTGAAAATGTACTGCTCATATGGTAATTTTCATTTTCCCAGGATTTTCTGTGATTTTTCGTCAACTTTGAACAGTCATAACTTTCTGTATAAAATTCCAATTCCAATTATCTTTAGCTCATTAGAAACATTGCAATGTGAACTATTTTTCCATAAAATTTCAGGACATTTGGAATCCATTTACTCTGTTTCATGTTATGCCAAAGTTGAGGGTTTAACCAACTTCCCACCTAACACTTGACCAAATTTTCAACTTCTTCACTTCATAATTCAACTTAATAATTTCTAAACTTTTCTTAATCATAATAACCTATGTAATTAGGCATTCTTAGGCATACATTAGTTATCATGAGTCCATCGTACATGCATGAGTTATATTACATGCCACTTTACAAATCTCAACAATATAATGTAAAGTTTACAACATAATTTCCATTCATATACATATGCACATTTCTACTTCAAGCTTCATAGATTTCCTCCTTACCCTTTGATGTGCTTCCACCTAAAAATGGTTAGTGGGGGAGGGTGAGATTT